>CALNXI010002660.1:31714-67001 GCA_942486025.1 Porites evermanni | reverse complement strand
GTCCTGAATAGGACTGTTGTTGTTGACAGTGACTGACGTTTCGACAACCTGTGCGGTAGTCATCTTCAGAGTCAAAGTGAGTTGTATCACGTCAGTTGATGGTATTATACAATGGTTATTGATCTGATTGGTCAATTATGTCGCGATGTTATTGGTCGTCTGTCAGTTAAGCCTTGATGTTTGAATTTAACGATAATGCCCAGCTACAACTATTATAGTATCAAAAATATTTTTAGTGAAGGCGTGATTTTTGGGGGGGCTAGAATACGTACAAAAAGGGAAGTGTAACATAAGATTATAGTTGATAAAGAATAAATATTCCTTGACATGTACATGTAATGTGGAAAGAAAGAAACAGGAAAGGCAAAATTCATGATAGAGTAAATATTGAAAATGATGTTAAAACTCACTTCATGAAGAAGAAACGTTGAAAGACCAAATGCAGCTGGTGCCTACAAAAAATATGTTCAAACCATTACAATTACCAGTACCAAATATTATTATTATTTATATATATATATAAAATATTAATAATAAAAATAAAAAATGAAAATCATTGTCCACCTTATGTAACATGATTGCTACAAATACAATCACTTCCACTTCTGTTTTGGATGTAGACACAGCGGCCCCTAATGCCACACCATCCGCTGCAAAAACAACAACTAACAATCTTACTGTTTAATTTACATTATTATTCATTCAAAATATTTCCCCGATTCTGTTTGGCTAACAGCACGCGTTTAATTCACCATAACCAGTTTCTGATGACCAAATTTGGAAGAATTTTGTGTTTAGCGAGGAAATGACGTCAAAAATGCAGCGTTCTTGCAGGTTAATGCACCGTTAACCGAGAAGACCTGGGGATGAGGTTGAGTTGTTTTGTTTGTGAACTTGAAAAATGGCGGACATTTCACTCATTTCAAGAGTAAGAACTAAGCGAAAAAATAGCTGAAAACATGGCACGAACAGCAAGAAGAAAACTCGAAGGGCGACATCTGCTATATGGAGAATATTTGCGGAGCTGAACAACCCTACACGTACACTATTGAAGATGAACTTAACATCAATGGATCAATGGAGGTAAGCATGTTTTAGCCATGTTTTTAAACTAGGAATTATTTTGAACAAATAATAAAACAATTATTGAATTCGGCTTTTGTATCATATGAAGAATTATGGAGATCTCGGAGGGTGTTATCCGCCTTGGCCTACGGCCTCGACGGATAACACCCTCCTCGATCTCCAAAATTCTTCATAAGATACTCAGCCTCATTCATTAATTGTTAAAAATCACACAATTAATAAAGTATAGTCATAGGTAGAGGAGTTAGAAAAAGTTTTTGATGCCCATCTGATGTTATACAGATTGCGATGACCATTTGAGTGGGGCTTTAGAGCATGAAAGTACTAAATTGTATTTATAATAACACATATCCTAACCAGCAGCATGGACAACCAAGCCAACCGTGGCAGTGATTTTGCTATGTCTCTGTCTACCATTGCTTTCTAGATCTCCACCTGCAATACAAAAAAAAAGAGTCAACGGTGTATTAAGGTAGGTTGTGACCGAGGAATACCCCGATATACCAGTACAGTTTTTCTTGACCTTGTAGAGGAGCTTGCTCTGGGTGATCCCAGCCTCTTGGCGAAGTTTATTAAAATGAATAAATAAATAAATAAACAGTTACAAGACGAATTCCAGCACACAAAAGCACCAAACTAGATTTCTGCTCTTCTATAAAATATGCAAAAGTAAATGTGTCTAAAGTAGACCCTGAAAAGGACAACATTGTACCATGTAATGGGTGAAGCTGTAAAAGTCTTTTTTTTTTCCCATTAAAGTGTATTTAATGAAGATTAAAAGAAAATATCAGAAAATACCAAGCCACACTAACCAACTCCACTACAATCCACACCCAACACACCACACGTATACAGGCCAACACATTTTGTACAATGTGTAATCACCATGTGATCATGAGTTCAATAACCTTTGCAAGTGGTGGACTTGTGTCTACCCCTTCAATAATATTTATACAGAACGACTGCAATACAGTTGAAACAGCTTCATGGACACAGCATCACTTTGCTTCGGTAAGGAAACACTTTCAATAATGATCACATCACTAGTGTTCAGCAAGATGTTTTATTAACACCACAGTCTGGTCGAATACTTCCGCCGCTAACTTAAAGAAAACTTTAAGCCAATTCAGAACTTGGTTCTAAGATAATTACCGGATCAAGAGAAAAAGGGTCATGTAACCCCACTTTTGTACCAGATTAACTGGCTTCCTGTTAAAAAAAACAGTTATACCTTAGAGATGCTGTTATGACTTTCAAATGCGCTAATAATCTTGCACCTAGTTACCTTTGCTATGACTTATTACAGAGAACAAAATCCAGCTTTTCAAAACAGCTTCCGGGCAACAATCTTTCGCCTATAGGGCAGTAAAGATTTGGAATGACTTGGATGACTCATGGGCTATTGACTTAGAGGCCATGAGGGTGAGAGGAATAATTGTTTTAGTAAAATCCAACTAGTTGGTCAAAAATATTGCGACAAAACAACTTCAGCGAGCAAAACTTGATTCAGCCACCATTGTTTTGGTTTTCAAAGCCAGTGCTTTTTGCTACTAGTGGGCTATAACATATATCCTAGTAGTAGCTCAACCAATCAGAACGCAGCATTAATAATAGACCACTAGTTGGATTTAAGATTATTATTATCATTTACCTTGTGATCCAGAGGGCGCATGTGAATGACCGCCACTGATGTGATCGATTAGCAACATAAATACAAAGCCACAGACCAAGGAAAGCCCTATAAATACATCAGGTTCAACCTGAGAGATTTGATGCTTCAAAAGATCTACGTGTGAATGAACTTTGCTTGTATCTTCCAGAGAATGAGAGGCTTCTGCAGCTTTGTCTTCTGAGTGGGTGTGGGAAGCATGTCCTTTAAAGGAAAAACATAAATAAATTCTACAACATGAAAGTTAACCGCAGAAACAATAATATTTTAAATGCAAATTTTAAAGTAGAATGTATAAGGTCAAAGATAAAAGAGAGGTGTGAAGAAATGATATGGTTAAATCACAGGGATGAGCATTGGAACTCACCCACTCACCCAGGCGAGTTCCAAAGCAGGCGGATGTCAGAGTAAAAATTAAGGATCACTCTCCTGGTTTGCCGAGTACATTATTCATATACACAATATATATGTATTCAAAGTTCACTTCACTTTTCAATTTCCACTCAAAAATAATCTAACCTTTTTTAAAAGCTTACCATTCTGAAATGTCCATCAACCCTGGTTTGTATTTTTTAAAAACAGGTTAATTTGTAAACAGATAAAACGGTTTCTGCTCTGATGATTGTTACATGAAGGATGAACTTAAACAAAAACCTGGGCATTGGTGAGTGAACTTCCCTGCCCTGAGGAGGGGACTATCTTTTTTTTTCCACTAATATCACCCACTCATAACATGATGGCGAGTGCTCGAAAATTTTAGTTTCAAACCTGCAATCACCAACCTGGGTTAATAAAAAAGAAAGAAAACAAAGGACAACCTGAACAGGTCACATCGATTGTGATTATTTTTTAAGAATGTGTCCCCCTATTGCATCAACTACACAGGACAGAGTTAAGCTTCATGATCCTTCTTCCACTGCCATGATTCCAAATGTGCAGGGGATAAAAACCCCAGTGGTGTTGCCTCCCTGACCAGCTACATGATTCTTTTTTGGCTGTTTAGGGAAGGAATTGTTTCAGGTCAACAGTGATTGTTGCAATCTGCTGTGGTCTTGGCCATATCTGGCAAAGCTAAATAAATCAATGACTTCTTGGTAATGGGTATGCAGTATTATGCTGTAGGAAATTATTGGCCCCACATTCTAAATACATATCTTTACTAAAGGAAAGTAATAACAGGGCTTAAAAAAATTATCTTCGAGTAGTGTGGGATGAGTAGATTTTCTTACTGGGCAAGTAACTTTTAAAGCTAACTTGCACAAAGGCAGTGGAGTGAGGCAAGTCATCCTCCAACTAAATCATTAGCCACAACAAGCAAAATGTGAGAGCTGCTTGCCCAAAGGACGAGCAGCAATTCAAGTTTTTTTTTTTCCAGCCCTCAGTTTGCAATGGAGCTCACCATGTTCCTGTGATTCATATAAAGCATGAACACCCTCAGGAATAATGACCGCAAGTGCAGTGCCTACCAAAAGACCAGCACCAAGTATGCTTATCATCCGCAATCGTTTCTGTTTAAGACAACAGGAAAAACAAGCAATAACAAAATTAGAATGAAGCATGTTTATCTTGTCAATTATTATTCAATTTTAAAATTTTCTCAATATTTCCTCCTTTCATACTTTGACATGTAAGAAGGAGTGATGGGAAAAAGTGTCAAGTAAAGTCCAATTAACTGCTAGATTCTCTATTTAAATACAATTATGTTATCTTGTAAAGCAAAGGGAGATTTTGAAATGAGATCAAATGTTACTTAGAGCCACCTTCCATGCGTGTCTTCAGTTATTGAAGGGATGCACAGAAACACACTGCATGGAAGTACACTGTACTGTAGACTCCCGCATAACAACAGAAATTGAAAAACCCAAAACAACTAAACATCATAACAAAGATGCAAGCATGGTCACAATGGAAGGCTTCTGGACCAGTCAGAACAATGGAAACCTTGATGTAACAATGCCGGGCCAAGGCATTAAATTGAGGTTCTTTAAAATACATTTTACCATTACTGGGACAAAGAATTTCGTCCATTATACCAAATAATTCATTATAAAGGGTATCATTACATTGAGGTCTCACTGTATAAAATTACACGTAACAAATGCATATTCAAAAAAATGTTCTGTATGTAGCCCCTACGCATTGTGGATAATTTTGCCTAAGTGTAATCTTGAACTTAGAATGTTATTAGCTACTTAAAAAACACGAAAAATCAAACGAATAACTATCAGGCTACGTATTTAATTACGCTGTTAACGTCTTTAGAAGATCGATCTCCACTGTACACCATTTACATCTCTAAGTTAAATGAAGTTTACCTATTTCACCATGTCACAAATTTTAACATCAATACAGAGAATTATTTGAATTGTGTGCAAAAATCATAGTTAGCAATTGCAGAGCCATCGCATATAACAAGGACCCGTAAAAGAATAAATAATAAACATCACACAATTTTTACCTCAGACATCGTGAAGGCGAGTGGAATAGCACCGGCGACATAGCACCCGACAAGCATACAAAAACTTAGCCCAAATAACCTAGATATATCATCCATTTCTCGAAAAATGTGTTGTTTAACTAAAGAAAAATTATGAATCTATTAGGTGAGTTTCATTGAGTCCAAAAATACCGTAAAATTGGGCGTGCAATTGAATTAATTACATTTTCGAACGACCTTCACCGTAATTTTTTTGTGACACGCGTCCGTTCAGCTGTGTAGCCGCGCAAATTTGTCAGCGGTGTCTCAAGCAAACCTCACCTCTGTTGTCCTGTTTCCGGTTATTTTCCCGGAAAGAATAATGCTTAGAAAAGCAGAAATCGCTGAATACGTGGAAGAAACAAGGAAAGGTAAGGTGGGTTTAAAAAATATGTTTTGTTCCTTCGAACATTAGTCTTTTTAGAGCCAATCGAGGGTCGTTATCTATTCGGGTACGACCTGACTCTGTCCTGCGATTAGGCCTTCCCCATTGATCAAAACCGTATTACACGCGAAATACCGCCAGCGATTTGCGAGAGAACACGGAGCCCTGGCTTTAGCTGGCACTAGTGAAAGTACTGCCATCTATCAATAGAATGATTATAAATGGTGTTGGCAATACGAGTAAATATCAAATCCCAAGACATATAGATAAGCAAAGCTTAGGAAATCAGAATAGCCGAAAACATGGAGGAAACACAGAAAGGTACGGCCGTGTTTTAGGTGAAGAGTACTTTTTATCCGTCAAGCAATATAGCCGATCGAGGGAGATTTGTAATCCATTTGGCAACAACTTTTACCTTTGATCAGGCGTTCTTTAATTTCTTCGGGAGCGTATTGTTCACAACCGTTTCCGACAGGAAATACAGTCAGCGATTTTGCGTGAGAGCACCCACTCACTCGGCACTATAGCCAGGGCCTGGCGTCTGCCGTCGGTGTAGTGAATCAGTAGAACGATGATAAATTCTGTTGGCAATACATGTAAATATCAAAACCCAAGTTATTTTCCAATTTCTTTGTGTACTTGGAAAAAAAAATACCGAAGGGTATTTCATATAATTTATAGAGAGATATAAATGGTGGGAGAATTTGTTTTGACTTTCATGATCAATACAAGGCTCAGACCCGTTTTAAACGTTGGGCTACTGCCGTGCCGAACTAAATTGATCGAATTAAATTCGACTTTAGCACGGCAGTAGCGCGACGTTTGAAACCAAGTCGTGCTGCTTTGCCGTGCCAAACTCAATTCATAAACTAGTGTAAATACATTAGAACACATTTTAAAAGTTCACTAAACCGCTTTTTATTTTTTAGTTTTGTTTTCCGCAACAGCCATTTTATTCGAATGAGTTAAATTCGACGTCTGAAACCAAGTCGTGCTAAACAATATTAGCTATTATTAGCTCTCAATATTAGCTATTATTCAGTCCAGGACATAAAATCAATAAATTGAGTGTAATTATTAATATCATCATCATCGTCATCATCATCAGGGATTTTGTCACCGCTGCATCCTGCATCCCTATAACCCTAAAGTCATGGACGCAAAGTCAGAGGCCGGCGGTCTAAGACGGATGTTTTTGAAAAATACCCCGTTTGTGGGAGTTAAAATCCTTAGCACAAGAGAGCAGAATCGTCTGCTATAAAATAGATTCAATTTTTGAAGCAAGGACCAGCCTACAAAAGCGAAGAACCGGATCCTAATAAAGGATCTAATCAGCAACAAGTGAAAATATAAAACAAAAGAATCAAGGCTGATTTTACAGTCGGGAATTTTACATATATATTTTACCTATATATATTCCCGACTGCTTTAAAATAGGTCAGATAAAAAGAGGTATAAAAAGAGGTATTAGTATGCAGCCAGGCAGCTCAAATTTCCCACAAAACTTATAATATTCCAATAGCTGCCATTTCGAAAGTTTTGAATATTCTTGATGCACGTAGAACAACAAGATCAAGTCAAAGTACGACTAGGAAAGCTAAGCCTCGGAGGGCAGATTACTTTTAGACTTTTGAAGTTGAAAGTAACACAAACAGACATCACTGATACAATTGGTTAATGCTTAAAATATCATCGAGCTGAAGGAATTAAGGCTATTCAAAAAGATTTTGAGGGGTAGCCTCGGAGGGCAGATTACTTTTAGACTTTTGAAGTTGAAAGTAACACATACAGACATCACTGATACAATTGGTTAATGCTTAAAATATCATCGAGCTGAAGGAATTAAGGCTATTCAAAAAGATTTTGAGGGGTCACCCCTGCTAGGGAAAAAAAACTATTTTGGAGGGTGGCTGCTTGGTGAGTGTTGTTAATCTGGTTTTCACTAGCCGGACGGAGTCGAGTCGGACTCGTAAGCGGAGTCGCCTTTACGACCCAGTGAACATCAAAAACAGGAATCGTAAGCGGAGTCATAAACGCAAAGGAATCGGATTCAGAAGAATCAGAACGTTTTCATTTTCTTTCAACTCCGCCTACGACTACTCCGCCCCTTACGTTCCGCTTATAATCTAGTGAAAACCAGATTGTCGGAGTGGGAAGCAGAGGCGGAAGGATAAACCAATCACCACGCTTGAATTGGTGATTGGTTTAGTTCTTCCGCTTCTGCTTGCGACTCCGACGACCCAGTTTTTTACTTGATCGTAAAGTTCTACGTTTCCAATTACGACTTCGACTCCGACTCCGTCGCTAGTGAAACCAGCCTTTAGCGGCTGTATTTAACAGAGGCGCCCGTACCCAGTGTCCTCGGAAAAGAGGCTGGTTTTCCAAGAAATGTTTTTGTTTTCGCTCGATTTCCGGTAAATTTCTCGGAACTGAAAACGCTTATCAAAGCACATATTCTTAGACGTCGAAATAGAAGAAAAGTAAAAAGGTAAGGAGGTTTCTTAGTCAATCGTTTGCTATCTAATCCCATTTTCGATGATTGGTCCTCGATCTTAAGCATATAAGAAGTAAAACCTTCACTTAACAATAGACCTTGTCACAGTTTTCGACGCCATCTTGACGAGTAGGCAAACGTGTGAGAAGTTACAGTGTTTGTATGAGAATCTAATGTCGAATAATTTCCGTAGAACGGCTGTTCTGAAAAAAGAAGTGTACTAAAAAAGTTTGGGGGCGTACCTGTGCTAAATTTCTCCAGAGGCTTGCTTTAGATTTTCCATATATTTGTCTGTAATTTTTCCCTGGACTTTCTTACAGACATGTAAAGAAAATTTTAAAAAGTGGTCCTAGGTCTTCTAGCGCATGTAACGCCCACAATTTTTTTCAGTAGATTTCTTAGGAGTGAAGCTTTAGTTTACAATTCATATTTTTTTCAGAACAGCCGTTTTACGGAAATTATTCGACATCAGATACAAACACTGTAATTTCTCACGCGTTTGCCTACTCGTCAAGATGGCGTCGAAAACCGTGACAATACTAATATTACATCAACAACAACAACAACATCTTTATTTCTTACATTAAATATACAAATATTTTTGACTAGGAACTTTAAAGCCAATCGTCTGTTCCCAGAACTCTCGCCATGTCGTAGCTCGATTACCAGCCACTGTTTGGGAAAAGGGCCGCGCTCCTTCCTCGAGGAGGCGACAATTTTAAACACCAAGCGAGGAAAATCGAGGCAGTTCGCTTACTGCGATTATAAACTGGTGGTTATCTTGAAAATTCTGTAATTTCTTATAAGCTAGAAGAATAATATCATTATTGTTCATTCACATCATTCTTCTCCATTTTTTGCGAAATTTTCGACAACGGAAGGGTGGCGCGTGACAGAGCTCTGACACGAGAAGTGCATGGGGTTGGGAAAAAAATAAAGAATAATTGAAAGGAAAGAAAGCGGAAAGCGAGACACCGAATAACTGATTATTTTTAGGATCAGGGGCCTTGACTGAGCCCAACGTGATGTAAGCCCACTTGATTCATTTGTAGATGAAACATTTACGGGAAATAAACCAATTTTGAGTTTTCTAACACGTGAAGTACGTACTTCGGTTCAGGTCTTTGACGCTTTATTTGGACAACCAGTACAAACTCTTAAAATTTGTGGTCAACAGTGACCATTTGTAAACAAGGCAGATTGATACTCCGCACAGTCATTCGCGGCCTCTTTCCACTATTTCTTTAAGGATTGAAATTTATTTCCTACTACTCTTCCAAGAAAGACTAAATCAGTTCTGGCCTTTTTTATAGATGACCTCGTAGATTCTATTTGATCACTATTTATGTTGTCATACAGTTTTGCCAACGTGTTCTTCTTTTAGTGGAGGTTTAACAGTAAATATAATCCTTATTATCCCATTATATCTCAGTGTACTTATACAGTTTTTTTTTAATCACAATATTAATTTTGTAATTTTCGTTAGAGGTGCAGGCGAAGACGCACATAATGGATGTATTGCATTAAAGTTATTGTGATTATTATTGCCCCCGCAGGGATTTTGCCCAGAAGGCGAAACCCCGAGGAGGCACTCTAGTAACTCGCGCGTATATTAAGGAAAGTACTTACACTTGAAATATACAGTCATACAGTCAATATAGAAAAAAATCTCGATTTGCTTGAACAGGGGCCGCGAGGAATCGGTACGTAATGATGACGTTTCTATTGTTTGCGCCCACAAGTACGAAATGGATAGGATGACGTAAAACACAAAAAGCTTACCTTGAATAGGTAGATTTTGTGACATTAATTGTGCAGTCGTTCTTCGATACTCTTCTGCGTTACGTGTTATCAGTGACATTCTGTGGAGCAGTTGTTATGAAAGTTATGGACCAAAAGACACTCGTTAAGCGCAGATGAAGTTATAAGGTGCGTAGAACAGTGTATATTTTAACACTAAGTGAGTTTGCCAGACACGAGTTTACACATTTTTAATTGAAAATCTTCAGCTGAACCTTGCCAGACACACTTTCTCTCTCTTTGACCTGAATAAGACTGGGCCCAAAACAAGCTAGACGAGTGAATGATTCAACGGCTAGCTTATCACTAGCAGAACTATGGACGATTACAGGAATTCGCCGACCTTCACATTCTGTGCTGACTTAATATATTCCCTGCTCACAGATGTCCTTCCGCTATAAAGTTTAAAATAAGACTAGAATGCGCGAGCGTGAATCGATCAAACGTCCTTTTAATTTCTAAGGCTTACTTTCCGACAAATAAAATGAACTGAATGTAAAAAGTGAAAGAGAAATAGCGAAAAATTCAACTTTTAATTAAATCTTTTCTTATGGTTTAGAATAAACTATTCTCGAAACTGAGAATGTTTTGATCAAAGCTGTGTAAATCGAGCTGAAACTGTGCATGGAACCTTGCGTTTCCTGTATTTATCTCACCTATTGTATTGAATATGTGTGAAAATCTTCATTATGAATCGGTATATTTCAAAGAGCTACACAACGAGCAATAGTACTATTGACCGACAATGTACAGAACGGGGGCAGCTGTAGTGTCAACTATTACTAGTTATTATAAATCATTGGATAATGCCATTCTAGACTTCGATTGGCTATATGAACCACCAGTACCATGCTCTCCAAAAACTATGATAGTTGAGATAATTATTTCCCGGTTTTTTCCGTCATCCATTTTTTTAAATTTTATTATTTTAATTTTGTGTTTCATCATCCCTCCACCGTCATTTTCCACATTTTTAATTTTAGAAAAAGAAAATATGACTTTATTTTCTGTCATTTAAGTACCCTGTCATTAACTAACGGAAATTCAGGCTGTTTAAAATAAGACAAGATGCCCAAAATGTTTGAAAAAAAAATTAGGATATCTGAGGCTTCGCCTTTTATTCAGAGATAAATTAGGTAAATTCTGGAAATCATTAAATATTCGACAAAGACAAAGAAAGTTACAGGTGGTTGATAAACGGGGATTTCCCTTGTGATGTAAAAGATTAAATGTGTTTTATAGTAGTTGAGGTAATGTCTGTTCTACAATGTCTCTAAAATGCTTTTTTTTTCGTTTTTTTTTTCCGTCATAAATTTTTTTAATAAATTTTAGCGGATTAAATATCTGTAATTTTCTGTATGTTTCTGTCATTACATCATTTTCAAAACTTTTATGAATATTTTCAAAATTTTATGAATATTTTCAAGAGCCATATAACATTTTGTCTAATTTGAACAGCCTGAATTTACTTGTTAATGACAGGGTATTTAAATGACAGAAAATAAAGTCTAGTTAGTAAAAACAACAACAATAATAATAAAAGCTTTATTCTGCATGATGAATCAGCCTACTGCTGGTGTTAACTCATGTGCAGCATTAATAATCTAAAAAAGAAAATCTACATATAATATAACTATCATTACAAATACAAGCGACATTCATAAGAAAGAGTATTATAAGACCAAGCACTGGTGACTGTGTTACGTTGTTACAACAACAAGAAAGACAACAGAAAAGAACAGCTAATGTCATAATAGTTTTTCTGATCTTCTCCGCAGACCTGGTTCCTTCCTTCTTTGAGAACTTTTAATTCCATGAAAATTGATACAATTACCTGTTGAAAATGACTGACATTGATCCTCAACAAAGCGTCGGCGAGAGGTTAAATGTTCCCAGTAACACTCCTGCCGACGATGAGTTTAAAACAGCCCTAGCAGAACTGGAAGTTCTTCCTTTTCGAGACGACGGCCAAAAGTCTGCCTTCTTCGAAACAGTCCGGCGCATACAGGCCAGACATGTCATTCAGTGTTTCAAGTTTGGTGTTGCTGAACGGAAAAACTCTTCCACGGAAAATTCACAATTTTGTGAGGAAGTGATAAATATTTTCGACATTTGTTTCTCGTCCTGTTATACGACTGACGTTGAAAAACGGATTGCGTTTGATTACTTCGCCAAGGCCTTAAAATTTTGTTTCCCTGAGCACTCATCGCAGTGCCTTTCTACTGCGATACTTTCAAAACTGCTCCAGCTTGTACAGATTTTCCAGGCCGGAAAGCTCGCCACCATTGTTTGTGACAACACTACGCAAGTGGCTAATCCTAACTTACGGATCAAAGGGGCCAAAAGTTTGTTTGATGAGGTACTTGCGATATTTCAAACGAGAAGAGATCAAGGTCACCTAGCCGAAATTGTCGATCAAACGATACGGTTTGCTTCTAAAGACGCATCAATATCCTGCATTGGAGAGCAAGTGGCCGGTTGGCGCAGTGACCACGTGGTTACACCAGTATTGTTGTCAAACTGGGTAAAACTTCTGAAATTTGAGCACGTCAGCAATGATTTCGCTTGCGCCTTAGCCAAGATGGACGATCCATGTTGTATAAAACAACACCAGATAGTGTTACATCCTTATTCCCCTGTTCCGTTACTTCAACCAATTAACGTCTACGAGTCAAAAGTCTGTTATTTTGCAGAAGTCTTGGAAAACTTGAAAAGCAGCAATATTGCAGTTACTCTACCCTTGGACGAGGAAAGGCTGCGTATTTTATGCGGTCACATTCATCATTTTAATTGTGATCCTTCCCCTCCATCATTAAGAATGACATCTCTTAAGCTTTTTGCAAACATCAGTGTTAGCAATGGAGTCTTAAAAGGTATTCTTGACCAGTATTTTAAAGATGGGCCATCATTGCAGAATCTGAAGATTAATGAGCAGTCTTTGCAACCTGAATTTCCACAAGCAGATGCTTTTGAACTTGTCTTTGAAGCTTTAAAGTTATACCCAGACGGTAGACTTGTCAACAGATTGTTGCAATTCTGGAAAGAGAATGTTCCCGGAAATCAAGATTACATAGCCCTCTCACATTTGATTGGTCTGCTTTTACAAGGATCGAAAAGCGAGAAGCAAAGTCATTTAGCAGAAAGCGCTGCAAAAACAGTGGACTTTGTGGTTTCGACTTGCCTTCGGATCCCACAGTCTTTAAAACCACTGGTAACGTTTTGGTGTCCTTTTATTGCATCTTTTTTAAAGATCTTTCCAGAATCGTATCAAAGTCGTCAAGATGTACTAGTCCATCTTATTAAAAAAGCTCAAGAACTTATCAATAAAGCCGTCGAACGGCTGGAAGATGACTTTTTTTGTTCTTTTTACTTGGACCTAAGGCGCCCGATAAGGCCTTGCGGCGATGAACTGCGCTTAATTCTTAACTTCTTAGAATGGATTGCCCAACAGTGCTGCACTGAGGAAATGAAAGGAGAGATGATGTTTCTGCTTATGTCCTGCATACTGGATAAGATTTCTTCCATACAGGATTTTCAATTTTCAGTTTACGTGATCAAACAGCTGAGTCTAGGTCAACACAAGAATTTCATTATTAAAAAGGAACTGATTAGGAACTTTATTGGTTTGGCAAAACTCTTCAAGGAACGAGAAGTTAAAAACGTTTTCCAAGAAGTTGTTAAAGGTCTAGCATCAGACCAAAATCTGGAGCTTAAAGATGAAATTTTTTCTGAAATTCTTCTTCTTGTTAGGCGCTGTTCTATTGCGAAGACGATTCCTCCAGATACTCTCCGACTCTTTTCACTAGTATCAAGCTGTCCACTTTCAGGTGACCGTAGAGTAAAAGTACTACAGAGGTCAAAGGAAACCGGAAAAGGTTTGTCGTGTGGTATACAAATCTTGCAACTGGTGAAAAGACGCCCCCATTTGGTCATGAAGGAAGAAAATAAATATTTTGACCTTCTTTTTTCAGCCTTTTTTGATGTTTTAAGAGAAGACAAAGATATGTGTCTGCAGTTCTACACGCAACAACTTTCAGTACTTAATTCACCACAAGTGATCGTCCATTTATGTTGCTCTGAAGTTCCCAGGTTAATATCGTCGGGTATGTTCCAAGAGATTGAGTCGCAGTGGTGTTTACCTGTTTTTCAACATGCACCAGAAGTAAATTCTCCAACCGAAATGTTAGCACTCTATTTCCAAGTAAGAGAAAGCGCTGTGAAAGTTGTTGAAAGAGTAGCAGAGAACCCTGGTAACGAGGTTGAGTTTCAACAACAAACGTTTATTTCATCTCTGTTAAAAGTCGTAGAGTCAAATGTATTAACTTTCCAAGAGAAACTTTCACTAGTCGAAAAAGTGTGTGAGACTTTTGTGAGAGACCCAAGCAACTTGACAAAAGAGACAGTGGTAAATGTATTATGTAATATGATACCGTTTTCTCAGTTGCAAAACGATGACAAAACAGTCAACAAAGACGTCATGCGTTTGGAATTAAATGAGATTGAAGCTATTCTGGAAAATCCAGCCATGATGTCTCAGTTATCAAGACTTCCCATAGGTCTCAACAATTCGTTATGCTCCCTGTTCTCCACGATGACATCTGGCTACTGTTCAAGCGGTAAACTGGCTGACATTTATAATTTCATTGGTTCACAAGAGCACTTAGACGAAGCTTTTTTTGATAATGTCGTAGCCATTCTTAAAGTAGCTGCAGAAGAGTCAAATTCAGTGAAGAATTTCATAGAGCTATTGAAGGAAGTGGTAACCTTTGCTCGGGGCGTCTCTCCAGAACTAGACACGTTTATCATTGATAGTTTTCGCTATCTCCTAGAAAATCGGGTACCAAAACAAGAGAGAACAAGATTTCTGAGCGACGTTGTACTAAACTGGGGGTTCTTACCAAATTTCCCTATTCTCTCTTACTTGGAGGTTCCACGACTTCTTTGGATAGTGTACAGTTCTATCGCTGACACTCCAAAAAGATGCGAACTGATAGATCGAGGACAAGTCATTTTGCAGAAGACAACCAACTTGCAGACCTTGTGCAATACATTAAGCTACGACCATATTAGAAGACGAATCGCATGCTGTGATCTCGAGTTGCTTGTTCTCAATTCTTCTCTTTCAACTGACGAAGCTGTTCTGGCATACGAACTTTCCAGCTCTCTTTCTCGACATGATCAGCGACTTAGGTGCTTTACTTTCTCTGACGTACACATTCACGAAGGTTGTTTCAAGTTTATTGCCCATGAGACGAGGTTAGAAACAGAAAGCAGTTCTAGAGACGAAATTTTGAACGCAGGTTCTGCAGAAGGAAACAAAGGAAGTTCATCTCTAGCAATTGAATCAGAAATTTTAACACCAGCAACGATTGCCCTGAAAATGATTGAACACGTTAAACGTACGCTCAGGAAAGAGGAAGACCTTGCTGAAGTTGTATCTTTGCTTTGGAATCTTTCTTTTGGGCATAAGCGTTTCTTCTGCAGGGATGAATGTGCAAAGAGTTTGACTTTATGCGACGACTACTTGAAAGTTTTCCTGTCCATCGCATCGGAGGCGTCATCGACAGAAATAATGCTTCACTGGGCTAAAGTTGATAGTCACTACGTCTACCAATGCTCGGAAGTTATTCTCATGGCCTGCAAGAAGAGGTGCGAGGCAGACGATAATGGAAAGGAAGACTTGCTAAAGTTTCAAGCTGTTGTCAGTGCCACACTAGAAAAGATGCGAACAACGCAGTCGGAAACAATTGCCCCTGTTTGGCATCGAGATCCCTGCTTTCTCTTGGTTAAACCGCAATTGAAGCATTTGATTGGCATTCTAGAGAGACGATTGCCGATCAGCGTGCAGACACAGATTCTAAACCTCTTTCAAACAAATATGCCTGCAGCTGTGACACTAGCAGACGTCGTATCGTCCTGGTCAAATCAAGATCAGGTGAGGAGGCTTGTAGAAAGCATGCATTTAGTTTGTCAAGAGGAAGAGCTTCCTTCCCAGAGTGAATTTGTTTGGCAATTGCTTAAAGCGTTTGGCCGATTCTGCCTAGACTCCAGTGACTCGCTCATGGCCAAGTTCAAGGAACTGCTTTTATTACGCGATCCACAAGACGAGTATGGTTTTAACCGTTTACCCAAATGGCGAGAGAAGATGATAGCAAGCGGCTTTTCTTCCCATGTCATTGACTTCTGGTGTGTAGCGTTCCTGACGACGCCGTTTGAGGAATTGTCGTCACGAGATGTTGATGCCATTGTTGACCTGAATTCTAATTCACAGCAGATCGGTTCAGCAATTTTTGAAGAAATTAACAGTTGCATTTTTCCTGAACATGATTTTGGTGGTACTATTACCTTGGAAAGAGGCATCAAGGAGCCATCAACCAAGGAACGCCTTCGATTGGCAAGATTGCTAGGTGAATTCATTAACATGTTGAGACTTCGAAAACCCGAGGAAAGTCGAAAGGACGCTGCTATCAAGCAAATAGTCGTTGAAGCCTGTGATGAGCTTTGTAAAGCATATAAAAGGGAAGAAAAAAAAAGACCAAATGGTGGAGATTTGTACATGATTCACGAGGATGTGCTTAAGGCTCTCTTTACTGAAGTCTTTGGAAAACAGTATAAGTCTGATGCTGGAGTAGTCAGTGGTGGCGAAGCAAGCCCTGCAGTTAACGCAGAATCTAGAGGACAATCATGTGCAACAAGGCAGTCATCCTATTTACATGAAAACCTTCCACACATATTGCGCCACAATGAGGTATTTGAACCATTACTGGTGTTGTTAAGGCGTTGGCTGTCCCGGTCTGCCGTCAAACCAACCCTCGCCTCTCATACACAAGGCGTTGTTCAGCAAATCTTTTCAATTCACTCGGCTGTTGAAGAAAGTGATCGAAAGAGTGCTCACGTCGCCGTGGATCCGGAATTGCACAGAAAAATTCAAGCTCACATCTTATCTCTGGAAGAGAATCAAACTCTCATAGCTCAGCTTCAAGCTTCGGGATACAATCAAACAACGAAAGGAACTCAAAACCTATGGTCTTCTTCCACTCTGGAGGTTTCTGGGTACATCAGCAAGCGCGAATCTGCAGATAGTAAAAGGTTTCTCAAAAAAATGACTCAAAACCTAAGGATTCTGTGGGACGAATGGAAGCACATCCTCTTCGCGCTCGGCAAGGGTTCCGTAAAAGTTGACGGAACCGATGTACGTACACGTGACCTCTTTAGTCTTCAGACCACTTTAGAGGTGATGGAGAAGCAGGTGTCTGCTGTAAAGGAAGCTGTCAATCAAATAGAGTTGGGAGACCTTAAAAGGAGAGTCAAGCAATTGATGCGCAAGGAACAACGATGCCGGGAAAGGACTGAAAAACTGTACAAGAGCAAGGCGAGGAATTCATGTTTTTTGATTTGATTTGATTTGATTTTTCAGATTTTATTCATTGACCTGGTTCTTAACTACAGGTAGATTTGCATTATGGTTAAGATCCATTCAACAATAATTTGCGTAAACTGTTCACAGTCCCCAATTTTTTCCGTAAAATCGTCGATTTGTGTCTCCAAGATGGCTGCCCAATCCGGTAAGCGTTCGATCCTGTCCATCTTACGAAAAAATAGAGAACTTTGAACAGTGTAAAATTTGCTGATAACTAGGGAACATTGGATAGTAAAACTGAGCACATGTTCTTGTTAATTGTTTGAATATGCTTTTACAGGCTAAACTACGTATGTTGGTCTGCCTGATTCATTCTGTAGTTTAGAATACTACATAAATTCAGGTGTAAATTGTTTAGTGTGTTTAGTTTAAACCGTCTTTCCAGCTGGTAATCAGTCCACAGATAACTGCTGCTACCTGGTAGTTGAATAATTTCTTGTTTTCGTAATCTAGAGCTCGGAAGCAACCCCAAAGGATAAAGATCAACCAAAGAAGTTTGTAGCTGTATGGGAAAATCGATTTTTGGAAAACGTGAAATTATGCTCTGAGCGAATTCCAGGTTAGTTAAGGCGTTTTATGGGGACGGTACGGGGACAAACGAGCTCTAGAGATCTCTTGGGTTTGCAATATCGTATCCGAGGGTAGTGAGGGCTTTCCTTCGAATCTCTGGGTTATGATTACTCGGTTTATGCATAGTATCATACGAAAATGATGGAAGACAAATTGAATACGCAGGTCACTTCAGCAGCAAACACATTGTTTGCCTATTTTATTGAACTTGTGCGCGTAGTCACTTGAATTGTGAGAGAGTTCTCAACAGAAAAATTCCTACAATACCAGAAAGAAATTATGGTACTAATTCAACCAAAGACTCAAAACAGGCATACTAAACAAACAGGTAATCATGGACCCCTGTTAAAGTTTGCAGACTAAAAGGCCGATAGAAGGGCATTTCAAGTCTCAAAAAGGTATTATTCGTTACTGAATTCGCCACGGTGACAGCGGATGAAAGAGGACTTGCGTCCCAATTGATATCAATTCACCCCGCCCATGAACGGTTGTACCACACCACCGGGGTTTTCGCCCCCATAAAGCTCGACCAAAAGACAAACTTAAGTAAAGGAATAGTTTCTATAACTTTCAAAATTCTTTTTTATTACCGCAAGATTACCCACGACACATTTGGTCTTAGCTGTTGTTAATTCTTAATCAATTTTAACGCAACGGACTGCAGTTTGCTAAAAGAAGGCTTTTACACTACGCCTTAAGGTCTACCACGTTTCCTGTCAGGAGCCTGTGAGTAGGAGCCTATATCTCGCAGTTTAGTGTTTTAGGGCCTTGTAGCAAAGCTGAATGTTAAGTAAATTTTCCCTTCTCTTTAGGATGCTATGCACCCAACGGTTTTCATTCCGAAAAACCTGTGCTATGTGCCTTGTCCGTGGACAACAGGATTCTGGCGGTTTTCGAAGAAGACAAAAACGGTCGCAGGGAAGAAATAGAAAATGTGGAGGTTAAGCTCATGGCGGCTGGTATGTATGTGTTTGGGCTGCACTCAAGTGAACACGATTACGTCACTGATGAGCTGTGGGCCGCCTTCTTTAAGAAGCTACTAAAAGAAAGACTGGTACCGAATATAGTCTTGTCCAATGAAAGTCCAGGATTTGACTGGATGGTGAAGTTTGTACAACCAGGTAAGTGGTATTATAGTAAATTCTTAGAGCCATGCTTTAGCGGACGATGAATATCTTCAGTCTATAGTTAACCCTAACCAATAATGACTGATTAGTGGACATGCACTGAAAATTACAACTGATTTAAAGCTTTTACAACATGATAGCATTAAACATTGTTTAAGGCTCTGTTGGTCTGTTTTAAACAGGGAGATGAAAGCCAAAGTATCAGTTAGTTTTCTTTTACCCATACGTTCTAGATAATTTAAAAAATGTCCACATTAGATCATATTTAAATGCCATTTTTTTCATTATAAATAAATAAAATTTTTGTTATTTACTCGCGGCAATATTTATAACACTGATGTTACTAGGGCCGAGCAAATGCCTGAAACAAATAATTTAATCCAAACATAATAGGGTCGTTAAGAATCCCAACTGGCCGGGGAGGCAAGTCAGTTAGCTATGTACAAGCGTGGTCGAGGATTTGAACTCGGGACTACCAAGAACAAATCTAACTGGCGATCAGGGTGGGACTTGAACTCGGGGCCTCCAAATTGCAAGTCCAGCGCTCTAACCGCTCGCCACGGTACCTCCTGTATCATGGTTGCCAGTCTGAGAGGATAAACGCTCGGGGAGGATACTCCCCTATAAAAGTGACCGAGGTGCTCGTCGTATCTTTTAGGGGTTTACCTTTGTGGATTGGTACCGCTTAGGGTGCTAAAACCTAAATGACTGCTGCCAGAGTTGCCTCGGTAAAAAGTCCTTGAAAAGAAAATGTTCGAAAGTTATCTTTATTACTATTAAAATTTGCAGTGCCAGTTCTATAATTTGTGTTTATTTAATTGGTACCTCTTATGGGTGGAAATGAATTTGGGACACGCCCATAAAACAAGATTCTGGTACCTTTTAGGGGTGTTCTCGAAATTTTCCGACGAGCACCCACGTTACTCTTATTGGGGAGTACCCCCCGAGGATAAACGTTAATGGGACCTATCCCCATTCTCTTTCATTGAAGATGAGCCGTAATTATATTGTCTGTTTAAAATGTTAACAAATGCTTCTGTTTTAGAGAAAAGCCATCCTTTTCCCTGGAAATGGGAGTTTCATGGAGGGATTGTACCCTTAGAGGAAGATTATTTCGACTACCGACCACTGACAGCGGCCCTATGGCCTCATTTACATGGATTAACGCAATTCGTGACCTTGACAAGGGAAAATGTGGCGCGCTTCCAATTTGAGGATTTAAAGGTAAAATAAAACTGACAAAACACCAGTACAGCATTTACTAATTGTTCCACAGATCCTTACTTTCTACGGTAGCGAAACTGTCTTCGGCCCCTTGTCCTGGTTTTAAATGTTGTCCAGCGTTAGCACATCATACATTACATCATGGACTCAGTCCCAAATTTTTCAATATACAGTCCGTATGTACAGGGTTGTCACTAAGATTTCAAGATGCCGGGTGAATACAACAAGTAGGTGGGGAATCAAACAGCTTGGGATTTCGTTTGGTTCTGTTTTTCTTCTATTTTCCTTTAACAGTAGCCCGGGGAAATCCCCGGCCTCCGCCTCTTAATGGAAGCTCTGTATATACCTCGATGAAATTGACATTGGACATTCTGTACAGAGCATTAACATTTTTTAGTAAGAATGCACCGTCCTGTTATTTACTACAATAATTTTATTCTGGTTGCCCAGTGGGCTGCGGCTAAGATGAATTTTATATAGACAGTTTGCCATTCCCCAAGGGAAATAATGAGGATGGTGAAAAAACCTTCAATATCCAATACACGGCAAATTGACTACAAGCAAATTGACTACAAGCAAGAGCCACGATAGGGCCTAATGGCTCTTGCCTCGCTAAGAGTTTTTTCTTCTCGTTGCTTCTATTGCGATAGTAAAAAGTCCGCTCTTGACAAAGTAACCTGAGGTGAGAACAATAAAGATTAACTCGTTGGGACCTCGGAGAAAGGTGAACGCTTATCACAGGTAGCTTTTACAGAAATAAATGAAATAAGGGAAATGAAATCCGGGACTTTGGTAAGTGACCCCTTAATACAGGTTTGACTGTGTTTTATTCTATTGTTATTTTATTTTTTTTACGTTAAGGATACATGTGCTGTGGAGGAACTAGAACTGCAAGAAAAGAAAACCAGGGAGGAAAAAGAAAAGCGGACAAAGTTGATGGTAAAAATAGCCCTCCAAAAACTGGACAAAGAATTGGAATTCCTGCCTGGCAACGACGACGCACAAAATGTAACGAGGAAAGATCTCGTGAAGAAATTAGGGTTTACTGTGCAGCAGACGATCAAGGCCATCGTGGATGGAAAATATCCTACTGAAGAGATGGTCAAGGAGTTTATTGATAAGAGAAAGAAGCCCGCTTCTACAAAATCTCCTAACAATCAGAAGTCAGATGATAACAGGCGGCAATACGTAGACGCAGTACTTAAAGCTTGCAAAGCTGCTTCGGCGTGTGGAGATGCTGATTGTCAGGAAAACTGGTCAACTCAAGCTTCGTTTTCAGATTCACATTAATTTCAACTGCCATGCAAATTAAATAAGTACTTAGTATCTCGGTTTTTTTTTTTTTGCAATCAATTTAGAACATCTTTCAAAGGTAACGTTTGGCAATGCCCATCTGATGCTTTTAAGTTTGGAGTTAACAGTCCAGGGCCCAGTTGTTCGAAGGCTGATTACCGCTAACCCAGGGTTAAATTTTAACCTGGGATTCTTTGTCTTTTGTTCAAAAGCATTTTCCTGGATGATTTTCTCGATTCTTTTTAGAGCATCCAATCATCAAAATATTACTTGTAGACAGAAAGAATAAAACTGAATTTGCTTTTTACGTACCCTTTCATATCTGAATTAAAATTTCGCACTAACCCTTGGTTATCTTATAACTCTCCTTTGAACAACCCGGCCCAGACGATTAAGAATTTCAAAATGCCACATACTTAGGTCGGTCAGACGACGGTAAAGGTTGAAAAAAAAAAAGAGGGTGGCATACAGACGTTGAACCCATTCAGTATAGGCGCAAGCGTGCGCTGTGTATTTTACCCTGGGTACCAGATGTGAAAGTAAGGGCTCACAATACTGAAACTCCGAGCAAAATACACGAGTCGTTTCCCAGATATCTATATAGGGTCCCGGTTGTGCACTAAATAACAACAGCCCTCACATTTATCCCCCCCCCCCCCCCCCCCCCCCCCCCTCCCCCCCCCTTTTTCACCCCCCTCCTCCCTCCTCTCTCCTCCCTAAAACTACTACTCCCCTGCTACATCATACGGGTGTGTAGCGAGTATTTACCCCTCTCTTCTCCCCCCACCCCTCGAACACACACGATCTTTCTTTTTGTTTTGCTTCCTTGTTTTGTTTTTTTTTGTTTTCTGGCTGTACTTTGATCTAGAGGGTGGCATACAGCCCTTGGACCCCTTGAGAAGAGGGCCAAGCGTGCGCTTTGTATTTTCCCCTGGGGACCAAATGTGAAAGTAAGGGCCCACAAAACTTAAACTCCGAGCAAAATACACGAGGCGTTTCCCCGATATCTATATAGGGTCCCGGTTGTGCCCTAAAAAACAACAGCCCCCACATTTTTCCCCCCCCCCCCCCACCCCTTTTCCTTCCTAGTCTTAAGAGCACTATCTCTACTATTCTATTAGGAGCGAATAACTTTCAGGCCCGAGTTGTTCAAAAGGTGGATAGCGCTATATATCCACTCGTTTCTCTCCAGCCACATGGGATAACGCAATTGGTTTTTTCAATTGCTTATCCGCTGTATGGTGATTTATCTTGGGGTAGCGCTATGTAACGTTTGAACAACCATGGCCAGGAGGATACACCTATCCGAAACGCTTACGCTTTTTTTGTCTTTCCCACCGCAAAAGGCTGCTAAAAACACTAGGAGGCCCAGCTCACAACAGAGTGCTTGCGGCAAATGTATAAGAATTAGAATGGGAATTGATTTTATCGCGAGTTCGATAGAACTGTATGTACACTAAAACTGCCATTTTCAAAGTGTGCATACCTACTCCAGAGATATCGATGTCTTTGTAATGTCTTTGTCAGCCGATGTCTTTGTCTTACTAATTCCTATCCTTTAAACGCTATTTTAGCACGTCGTGGTGTTTTCTCACCCTCTAAGACGGCGAAGACTTCGGAGTGGGGAGGCTGGGGGGGCAAGGGAGAGGCGAGGGGAGGTATCGCTTGTATAAAACATACCATCAGTAATACAGTACCTGCATCCCTGGAAAACCTTACGTCTGACCACGTAGAGGTCTCCTTAATCGCCCCCATCCCCCAACTTTCCTCGCAGGCTTTAAAAGATCAGCAAGATAGAACAGAGATGTACAACAACACTATTTGAACAGTGTTAAATGAGCCCGTAGTTCGTTTTTCTTTATTAAATTCTAAAAATACTACTTTCTAGTGAAACTACACTTTTTCACCTAACTACATACGTTTCTTTCTTTTTTTTTAATAAAAGCACTGATTATGACTTAATTGATTTGTCCAATCCTAGAAATAAAAATGATAATACAGTAGGCAAACTGGGTGTTTTTTTTGTACTGGACATTACCTTGGTCATATATAAGCACAATTTATTGCAAACTTAGAGTTAGCTGGTCAAAGTGTATTCAGTGCTAACTCAATAACAGTTTTTGTCATAAGTTTGCTTCATTATGTACAAGACAAATACACTATATTTTGCTTCATGAATTATCCCAAGTCTAATACAGACAAAGTAACTCATTGCAAGCACACTCTTTCCAAAATGAATACAACTCTAAGATTTTGGTAAAAGAAAATAGGGCACCCAAGCTTAAAAGTCAGTACACACTAGGCAACAAGTCATGGCGACAGATCACTCCGTCTGTACAGGTCTGAGGACTAGTTGCAGCAACATGTTGTTGTGACACATCGTGGAGACAAATCACTTTGAGTCTGCTGGAGAAATTTTGTGAAAATCTTTGTCTCTGCAACAGAATTTTGTTGCCGCGACAAGTCACACAAATTCTGTCTGATTTGATTTTTTGCAACATGTTGCTGCGACAGAATTCTGTTGCAGAGCAAAGATTTGCACAAAAATACTCCAGTATACACGAAGCGATTTGTTGCTGCGCCCTGCCGTGGCGACATGTTGCTGCAACTTGTCACCTAGTGTGTACCGACCTTCAGCCAACAGGACTGGAAGCTCTACTGTGGCTAACCATTTTTTTTCCCTCTTCTTACTTTTTACTCAACAATGAAAGTAATATCAAATATGGAAAAATAACTTTAAAAAAAGGTTGACTAGGAAAAATTGTTTGAAAAACACTGTCAGTTATTAATTCATTTTAGTTAATGAAGAAACCATTCCACTCCTTGAGGTGGCCAATAGGCAAAACTAACAAAAACAAATTCTCAATTTCAGTTCAGAAATGTGTAAAATGCTGAAAAAAAACTGAAAGAGAACAAGCTGAAAATATTGCACAAGAGAGTGCATTTGAATGGAAACGCCGTATGATTTAATTTAATTTTAGAAACAAAACTGGCCCTCCTGGAAGGGTGCATTGCAACATATCTCTATTCACAAAAAACTGTCAAAGCTTAGCCAGGGGGCTCGGGCTAGCATGTAGGGGTAGTAAGTCACAGACCTGTCGCTTAAAACTTGTATGAGAACTATAGATACTTAAATAAAAATAGTTTTTCCCTGCTACAAAGACACTACAATGTAAATAAATGCAATACTTTCACAAAAATTATGTCCTCAGTATACTGCCACTAAACAGTACTGTAAAAACTACCATATAAACAAAATTCCATGTCCTTTTTCACAAAATAAGCATTTGTACAGCATGGATTCTACACGTGTTTAAAAAAGGCTCGCACCCCAAGTGTAATGGGTTGATCAACTCCCATCTCCTCTACATGACTGTATCTAACATGTTGAGTCTTAGGTTCTTGTTTTGTCACCTTCCCAAGCAACCTCTGTCAGTCTGATTTTCCTGACACGGCGGTAGTATATAAAGCAAAGGATGAAAAATACAATGGCCAAAATAAAGCCACAGATCTAAAAAAGAAAAGAAAAACACAGTTAATTCACTTTATATCAGTGGAAAGGAAGTGATAATAGCACACTGCACATTTACATTCAAACAA
Source organism: Porites evermanni (assembly GCA_942486025.1). NCBI lineage: Eukaryota > Metazoa > Cnidaria > Anthozoa > Scleractinia > Poritidae > Porites > Porites evermanni. Next base: position 41,857 of record CALNXI010002660.1, on the reverse strand, counting down.
CTCAACTAAATAAAATGCTGGAACTCAACTCAGTGTTTTTAGACATCTCATTCATTTTCAGGTGCAACATTTCTGGTAGGAGAATGCTGAATTAAAAGGTGTGCCCCTAAAATATGTGCCGGCAAAGTCTTCGCAAAAAGTTATACTCAAACGGTACTTTGAATATCAACATAATATGTAGATCCATCTGCAATTAATCTTAGTGATATTGAATTATTAATGTCTGCAGTTAAATGCAGGCTTTCTTACGATGAAATACATGTTTGTTCTGACAAATTCATAAAACATGAAGTCATCTGAACTTACCGCAGCAATAATAAACTGGGCTGAACCTTGAGTCCATTGAGACAGCAGGGCCGATGAGAACAGGAAGAAGAAGAAGTATGACAGGGAATAACTCAACAGAAATATCCACTAAAAGACAAAAATATCTTTCCATTAGCCTGTAGTAGTGGACAATACACTGAAACTAATTTTTCAGCCTCAGCAGCCTGTTTAGGTAATTGCATCAGGGCTGTTGTCCCTCAAGTGACAAGGAAATCTTTAGTTTTTGCACAGACATTAAATGACTGTGCAAGGCACTGAGCCTGGATTTGAGCTAAACACAAAATTTTCTTAGAGCATAGTATTGGCTATTATGGAATTTTAACTATTCTTGGTTTTGACTGAGTTTGCACTATGACTAAAGAAATACATGTACATGCATCCTAAGTTTCTATAAAGCCTCAACATGCTCTCTGGGAAGTTACTAATTTTCCCATTAACTTCTCATTTTATTTTATATGAGATAAACTAGTAAATTTCTTTCATCCCAAGGATGCATTAAGCCCTGTGTTTGTGTATCTCGGCAGTGTTCTATGGGATGGTATAATGCATAATGTGTGCATAAATGAAAAACACTGATTTTGAGAATGCAAATGTAATACACAAGTTTTTTTGGGTGCAGGCTTGTTGTTGATTCTCCCTTGCTCTGAGAGGTTTTTCTTTGGGTACTCGGGTTTTCCCATCTCCTCAAAACCCAACATTTCCAAATTCCAATAATATTCAACCAGAAATCAGATAGATGAAGAACCACTTTGTGGATGTGCCACCTCCAAATCATCATTTATTTTATTTATTATTTAGAAACTGTCACAACAGATCTCCATTTACATGCAGTCCCACAATTGCCATTTATTTTTATTATGTACACCTGCTAAAATTATAATAAATTAACTCTTTCAGTATGACTGGATGACCAAATTAAGATGTGAGATATACAGTAATATTAAAGCTAGAAGTAACTGCCTGTAGGGAAATAAAACAAAAGAAATCAGTTATTCATTCCTGAACCTCAATGGGATTTTCCTTGGTTTTATTCCCCTAAGCCTTAAAGAAACTGTAAGTTTTTATGAATTATTGATTTCTTAAGTTTTGAAAGTGACATTGTTTGGGTAAATATTAATTCTACTGATATGATTTTAACTGCATATAATTTTAAAACAATATATGATTTCACTAATTTCAATTTGTACATGTATGTACACGTAGCTCAAGTTGAAAGTATCGGTAAAGGATAGAAAGAGTAAGGGTAAACATAACTCATTAAAACTGCAGATGTCTCGACTTACCAGTGAATATTCTCTCTGCCAGATACCCAGTATTTTGACTTTACAACAGCCAATCACGTGGAAGAATATAATTAACAAGGCACCAATCCAGCACAGGGCACTGACCACAATAAAGAAGCCATAATGTGAAAACAAACTAGAATCCTCATGACTCAAAACCAATGCAAAAGCGATGACTCCAAGAACCTTAAAAGTAAATAATTTATTTCAATAAATTACAATTAATTATTATAAAACTCATCAAGTCCAGAGTTTTTTTTAAATTGTTTTTATTGTTATTTGTGAACCTGGAAAGGTTATTGAGCAACTTAGATACAATTTTAATAAAAATTTACTGCTGGATCAAATCTCACTTTACTTTTTTCTTGGTTTTGCATATCAACATTTTTAGTAAAGTAAAAGATTGTGATCAAAATCCAACTCAAGGAAAGCAAAAAAAAAAACTGACCCAAGGGACAAAAACAACATTCTTGGTACAGGTAGTTGCAATTTAGCAAGGGAGTCATAAGCATGTCTTCACTTACTTTAAAAAATAGGTCACAAAAATAATACATGTACTGTAACAAAACGAAATCATTCCACCTGTTGTTTGAAAACCACCACCAGTTGCTGTTTTGTTAACCCAAACAACCTTATAATAAGTTTATAGAAAATGTTGCAGTGTAACTTTGTCAGCATATATATGTGCATATAGTTACTGCATGCAGACAAACCTATATATTTTTTCTGCTTCAATGCTGAAGATGAAAGCCTTTTACACTTCAAAAATACTAAGGTACATATAGTCCTGTATCACAATTATAATAAATTATTATTGTGAGTACATCTCTTTCTTTTGTCTCATTTTTGCACATTAATGAACTTGATTTCTTTTTGAGGCAGAAACAATTTTCATATGAGTCACTCATATCTCAAAGACACTAAAAGAGATTTAATGACTTGGCAGGCACAGTTATAAAATATTGCACCTCGTCAGTAACTAACAATCAACTTGAGGAATGTTATTTTTAGTATAAGGTACTCCTCTTTGAAATATCACCTTTAACAACAATTTTAAAATCAAGAGCATCAAGTAATGGAATACAAGTGCTTTAGAGAAATGTTTCTAATTAGCAACCAGTTAGGGTACCTTGATTGTTGTAACTTGAAGTTTACATTTTCCTAATAGTAATAATCGTAATAATGTATAAGTTATAATACAACAGTCATATAGTGATCCAATTGGGTTACTACTACTCTCCTCGATCCATGTCAATGGTTAATCAATGGGTTAATATGTTGATGGGCAAAGAGCTGTACATACACCAACTACAGCACTGCCGAATTGTGAAAAACTAAATTTTCACACCAACAGGGTTGAAATGGCTTCGTATGAATATCAATCAGTGCATTACTTTAAAATGATAATTGTTGTAAATAGCCAAAATATGTGATTTTCTCTTCCAGATATCTGATTTAAGGCCGTTAAAAATCGGGCAGTAAAACATACTTCTGTGTTTTGCTATTATTTTGATATTAAGTCTCTCTATAGATCAGGTCCAACATTTATGCTCTTTACTAAGAAACTGGAAAATTTTTCAGCTCACTGGCCATGTACAAAAGGCTGCCTGTGGATTAGAGGGTGCGGCAATAAAACAAATGATTTTCAAATTGCCTGAATATTTAAAATAACATCACAGACATAAAAAAATGCCTAACTTACAAAAGGTTACTGAACGTCGCGCAACTATCGAACCCAAAGAAATCCTCTAAACAATCGAAAGTACCCAATAAAACAACACGAAAGAAACCATGTTCGGCTTTCACTTACGAGCTGCAGCAAGAACAGGATTCCCTCGAGTGAAATGAGAAAATAGATTTTACAACCATAGCCGTCGCCTTCACCCATAGTTCAAATCAGTCTGAAAAGAATGAAAATATGTATTTAACAAGCTAAGTATGATGAAGCCATGTTTTCGAACGCTACACCATGAACAGATAAAAACGAACCAGACCACTGGATAGCGAGCGTTAATTGGAATATCAAACAACTAGGGCTACATTTCGCAAGCAAGCAACCAAAATTGCTGTTTAGGCACTTTGATTGCGAGAACGGAGCAGCCGAACTTACTTTAAAAAGAGTTAAACCCAAATGAACGCAAGTTTTACGGAAAAGCAGCAGAAATGGCACCAACAGTACAGTAAACGCTGACTTTCGCTGTCAATACAGACGCTCCGTTTGACTGCGGCGTTCATATTCCGAACAAGACAACTTGTTTTCAGTATCCCATAAATAAAATGCTCACAATGACAAATGCAAAACTTACCCTCGAGTAAAGCCTGACAATATCACAGCTGAGATGGTTAAATTGAAGTTGTACCAGTGTTTTGGATATTCTCGCGTGAAAAGGATGAGAACACAACAACACGCAAAACATATCCAGCGGACTGACGCATAAATTAGCATAAATTGCTTTCTTGCAGGCTGATTTCCGAGAATTCTAGTTTGTTCCTATTTGGTGGTCGAAAATCTAAAGGTTAACAAAAAACTCACAGCTGAACTCAATAAAGTCTTCCCTCTCATTTTATTTCCATTGTTTTCATTTTTAATGAAGTGCCATTTCTTTGATTTACAAGTTAATTTACTTTCACTAGAAACTTTTGATGCAGTTGCAAGGAAATACCTACCATACAACGGCTTTGTATGTCAGGGGAAAAAAAATCCATCACCAGAGGTATGCCAAAAAAAAAAAAACAAGAGGCTTACGCAAACCAAATAAACCATAGTAGACTTTAGTCGGGCCGGGCCCCTTCAAAAGATAGATCCGCATAACGTGACTTGTAGGATTAAACACCAGCGAAAGTCCACCAACTTTTACTCTAGCAAAACTCATGTAAAACAAAAAGAAAATGAAACAAAAAAGGTATAAGTCGGTAGAAATATTGGAAGCTAAAGGACTAAACCGAATAGTTTGTGCTAACCTCCTCGTCAAGCTGGAACGCAGTATTGATTATTGCCGTCTGCGGATCTCTACTTGGCCCGGAAAGCCTGTCTTCATCTTTATTTGTGTACGAGTGAAGAAACATAATTTGAAACCCCCTTTCCCCCCCCCCCCCCCCCCCCCGAAAAAAATACAAAAAAATAGACAAAAAGGTTTAAACGGTTTCAGAAGAATTCATCAGGCAGCAGAATAAAGAACTGTCAAGATGTTACACGAGATGATTCGCAACATTGTTGCGACATTATTTCGAATAGGTACAACATTGTTTCAGCATTGCAACGTGTGCTGCGCTGAAAATCGCAACCTGGGTCAAAACTTCTTAGATTTTTTTAATCCTTCTGGAAAGAATTGCGCATCATTGTCTATTCTTCCTTTATCCCTTACCAGTGTTCATACAGAGAATGGTTATGATGTAAATAAAAAACTTAATTCACAAAATTCTAAAGAGCACTGGCTTTATCTTTAAGTTATTAATAATTGATCGTTCATTGCTTTTGGGACAACGCAAATTCTTATTTCGATCACGTAGATGATAATCAAACAAGCAAGAATAATATTCGATGCTTGGCTATTTTTTCCCGTCGGTGAGTCATAAAAACATATGTAACTGAGGTGGCTTAACTGATTAATCAACTGAGGCCAAAAGAGAGTCCCACTAAATTAGTTTTTATTTATTTTTGCTTTGAATAAGCAGAGTCAAAATATAGCTTTTTGGCTGAGAAGGTTACATTTTTCATCCACCAAATCTTTGAGTCACTTTGTGTCAAGCTACTGGAGGTCGTTGAGACTTATAAAGTCGTTATTGCTTTACAGTGAAATCGTTATAAATGACTAAGATCAAAAACACATGTCAGTACAACGGACCAGAGAGGCAACTTTGAAAACTTTATCACTTTATCTTACAAACTTTTAGAAAAACTGAAAAAAAAAGCTTTCTTCGCCAATCATCAAAAACCTACTGGTGCAGAAAAATAAGTCAAGATGGACTTCGACAACCAGTCCGCATTAATATTTGTGTCCGATTTTTTAATTATATGAATATTTTTTTTAATGTTAGCACCTGTAAAAGCAGGAAAAAAAACGCTTCGATACTGAGCACCGATCCAGGTGCACCGACTTTTAAACAGTGAATTGCCTTAGCTTTGCTTTGATTTTCAGCTCAAGTTCAAGTTCAAGTTCATTTATTCACACTTATTCAATTACAATACAACAATAAGGAAAAAAAAAGGAAGAAGTAAAAAACAGAGCTAACTATACATTGAATTAAACATAAAAAAAGGAAGAGTGTGTAGCAGCCAAAGGAGACAAGTTTTCGAGTTGGCTACTACCACAGGTTGCACCCCAGGGCCAAAGTGTCCGAAAAAGTCACTGGTTCGAGAATTTTCTCCCTCCTTATTCAACCTCACGGTCATCTTATTTTTTTTTTATTTTTTTTTTTTGCGAATTGAAACTGGGCATGAAGAGCTCGATGAAATGATTGTAGATGTTGTGGGGAATTGAGCATAATTATATACGGAGACGCCCTCCATGGGTTAAGTCGCATCAAGAGACAAAATCTCTCTTGGTCGCATATCCTAATGAACAGAAATGTAAACATGGCGTCAGTAAAGATTCGTCTATAGAGTAGGTTATTCAAAAAGTTTGTAATAACTAATTAACTACTTTTTTAGTGCCAGAAATGAATCTCACCGGTATCTTTCTGTACACGCTCACTTGCTGGCTTTTCAAGATAACTACTGCAAGTCAGTGTAAGGCAGCATCTTACTCCGTACAAGATCACGTGCTTATAAACCACACCATCAAGGCCGGACTTGCAGAGCTGATTGAACACTGCATCTCTCGGTGCATAGAACATCCCGGTTGCCATAGCAGCAACTTTTATCGGAAGAACAGATGGTGTGAGCTGAATGACAAAACGCACGCTTCCCACCCTGAAGATATGAGACAAGTTCCATTTACAAACTACATGGAGAACACTCTAAGACCCCTCACCTGCAACAAAGACTCAGAATGTGGCAAAAATTTGATTTGTTTTCTATCGAAGTGCGTAGGTAAGGTTTAGTGACACACGCGCAAAGTATACATAAATAACCTTGTAATTTTTTTTTTCTAAATTTATGATTTGTTTATCCACGGAGCAATTAGGAGTTCTTAAGAGCTCGTTGAAACGTGTCCGTGCGTTCCAGATCGAATTGGAACTTTTTGGATGTGTTGGTTTTTAAGGAGAGGGTAAAACCGGAGTAACCGTAGAGAAATCTCTCGGAGTAAAGGAGAGAACCAACAACAAACTCAACCCACATATGGCGTCGACACCAGGATTCGAACCCGGGCCACATGTGGTGGAGGCGAGTGCTCTCACCACTGCGCCACCCTTGCTCTTCATCACTCTTGTGATGCAGCACTTCGAAACTATGATAGACACAAATTGGGTCATGGCCAAGTATTTTTTGCTGGCATTTTGTTGACTTAATGGCAAAATGAAATACCATTTATTCAACTTATTTGCTTTATCTCTTTTCCAGCTTTGCCCCTGGATCCGGGCTAGAGCTACAGGCCTTAACTCTACATTATATTCACAGTTTTTCCGACGCAAATTTGACTTCCGTATCGAGTTCAATCGAGCTGTTCGCACTAACGAGAACAAGTACTAAACCTTACTTAAGCATCGGTTTCACAACGGAGTCAAACTTACATACTTTGCTGATCCAAATGTTTGCAAATAATGTCGTTTTTCTGTTTGGATCACTTAACAGAATGTAGTATTCATGCACTTGGAATGGAAAATAACCTTTTGCCGAATTCAGCCATCACGACCTCCTCGGTATGGCCGCACTCTGGACACGAATCTTGGCTAGCTCGTCTAAATAATGTTCCAGTTGGCATGTTTTGGGACTCCTGGTCAGCGGCATCGAATGAAGTTGGCCAGTGGTTACAAATTGATCTCGGGGAGGAGAGGCTGGTGACAAAACTCGCTACACAGGGGAGGCCTTCCCCAGAGTGGCGTCAATGGGTGACGTCATACAAAATTTTGTTTAGTTCACACAACTATAAATGGGAGGAATACAAGGAAAATGATTTTGTGAAGGTATGCGATGCTGTTTTACTTTTTTTTCAAGAGGAATCTTTCACATACGAGGAAAGGCCATCGCCACCTGCCATCGCCAATTTCTTTTAATCCTTCAGAATATTAAAATGTTAAAACATTTCGTATCTGTTCGATTGTGTATGATTGTGTTATACATTTATAATCAGAAAATGAATTTTAAATAAAGATTTCCTATCTCTTTCCACCGAAATCGGTTGAAAGGTTAAAAGGCTAAAGGTATGGTTATAGTGGAAAGTACGCTTAGCTCATCCAGCTAGCTTACAGGCCCCCTACTTAAATAATTAGAAACAAATAATCCAAACAGCGGAGGATTAAAAACCCCAACTGGTGGGAGGCAACCAGTTGGCTACAAGCGTGGCCGAGGATTTGACAACAAGTGGCCAGAGCGGGACTTGAACCCGGGACTGCCGGATTGGGAGTCCAACGCGCTGACCTATCGGCCACGCTGCCTCATCCAATCTGTGTCAGAGTCATCACACACTAACCTCTCCCCGCCCATAACAGCCACTTGACTTTGCCTTCAGTGAGAGCAATAGAGAGGTTTCTGTGCAATTATTTAAACGTAACTATCAGTAAAGGACTGGTTACAAGTGAACGTTTTCGCCGAATGTATTTATTCTCTTTTCAGGTTTTCACTGGAAATACTGACCGAAACACAATCGTGTCACATGCTGCAAAATTCCGGGCCAGATACGTGCGATTTGTTGTGTTAACGTGGAATGAGCATATATCCATGCGAGTTGAGCTGTATGGCTGTGTTTTCCATAACTAACAGTAGTGTCATTCCTACTTTGGTAACTGGGAGGCAATATTAGCCGATCCACTACGGTGTCGTTGCATCAGCATATCCTGTAGTATAGACTGAATCAGAATGCATAAAAGGCGGCGTTCAAAAACAATAACAATAATCAATAATAATAATAATAATAATAATAATAACAGTAACAATAATAATAATAATAATAATAATAATAATAATAATAATAATAATAATAGCAAAGAGACAGGAAAAGGTTGAACAGAAAATATTCTCTCGAGGAAAGTGGTACTGTGCACTATGTTCCAGCTGGGCAGGTGGAACTGAAGATATGACGAGAGATCAGAGAGATGTCAGTAGTCCAAACAGAATCAACTGTTTTCGAACTAACCAGAGGCTGTTTTATGAATTAACCGCTAGATGGAAGAGAACGAGGTGAAACAGAGTTAACTGAACCCACTGAAGCAGGTAGCAATCTGTATGATGCTAACATCAATAAAGCGGATCTGGTTCTTCCCTTTTTCAAATCTTAACTTCGATGTCAGCAACCTACAATTTTTTGTTATAATCAAGCAAGAAACTACCCTTGGTGCCAGAGGGTTTTTTTTTCTTTCCTAATTTCTGATAGTTCGCGGGAGCTTTATCAAACCGAGCACGGTTCATCATTTTCATCCTAGAGGTATTTCGAGAGCGGACCTCTGGAGCCAGGGTAGCAAGAAACTCAGAATGAATTGAATAATTATTTTGCTCTATTTCCCTATTCCTAGTACTTTGGAGAAATTTATTAGGCGGGGTGTCCAATTAACATGGGGCGTTTACGGGGATGCGTCTAATTCAAGTTTGTGGGACGTTAAACATGTTAAAGAGCCCACACTGTTCGTAAAGAGAGTAGGGGATGTATTCCCCAATGTGAAGGTCAATCTCAAATTCACCCTCACTTAGAAGGCATCATTACTCATTTTTTTCTTACAAGTTTGTAAAGAGCACGATAAGCAGTCTGGCAAATGTCCCCCCACCAGTGTTGTAAATTATCCATGAAAGACCCTCAGAGAAGAGTGGATAAATAATGAGATATTTACTATCTACAATATAGCAGAAAAGACACTGTTCTTGAATTAAAACCATATCTGAAACATATGAAACAAGATACATTTCTCTTCGTGATTAATGACCTTGAGAAGGAGGGAACGAATTAATACATAGTGTTCAAAGCAACAATAAAAAAATCATCTGCGTGAATACGATAGAATGAAAAAGAAAACCAAAATATTGTTGATTATCTTCGCGCTAATATTTTCTATGCCAAGGAATAGATTAAGAGCGACTGTCTGTAAATATCGACCAAAATCGACTTTTTGTGGCACAAGTTCAAAATTCGAATTTCGCTCATTTTTGGCTCATCGATGACCCTTAATGAGTAATGAAACATGCTGTAGTTAGTTTTCCCAAATAAGGAATTCTTTTGTTAAAATTCGAGAAAACTCGTTTTGCCCGTTCGCAGCTCAAAATCCACTTCCGGTAAAGCAAAATTTTACACAAATTCCATTGACTCGTACGTCAAACCACAACGATTTGGCAGCCTTTGTAGAAGACGAATAGTTTTTATGACCCCTTCTTTCTTATAAGACGATAAATTTGTGAAAGCTGTAATAAGTTTGTGGCCAAAAAGGTATTGTTAAAAATAGGCCC
>CALNXI010002660.1:0-10307 GCA_942486025.1 Porites evermanni | reverse complement strand
TTTTCCTTTTGTTTACTTTTCCATATTTTCAAACCCGGGGTGACATGCTTCATTGTTTGAAAGTAGCAATTTTGCAAAATGTTTTCAAATTTGCCGGGCTCGCGCACTTACGATTTGCTGCGCGTGGCGTTGGCTAAAAATAATGACGCCATCGACCGGAAGTGAAATTGCACGTCCTTAGCAACGCGCGAGATCACGCGAAAGATAGGTCACTGGGCCCTTAACGCGAACCTGCTGTGGATATTCAGTATTTTTTTTGGATTATTTATTCCTGTCTACTTACTTTGTCCAATTTTGGCGAACCCAAATGGAGTTGAATTCAAAGGAACCATATCCAAGTTCAAGAGCGAAAAGAAAAATAAATTTCGTCGTTGCTTGTTCACGTTATCCATAAAACGCAAAGTTAGGCACCTTCACGTCGTAGTCGTGCAAAAGTGGTAAAGAAATGCAAAAATAAAAGCGTGATACACGTGCAAAGTTGTTGGTTTGCTTATTAAACCTATTGTTTTGTTGAAGTTCTCGTTGCCGTCTTGTCGTTGGATATTCGTAGTCATCACGTGAACGCGCATGCTCGATGGCAAAGCAAACGGTTGCTTGAAGGTTGCTCGCAGTGGTGTCTTTCCCATGGAAGCGTAGTCGGTCCAACCTTGAGAAACCACTGCTCGCAGGGTAACACTTGCATTTTAAAGAGATATTTTATTGATTAACACCACTCATGAATTCAAAACAATTGATGCAATACCAGAGAAAACATGTCACACATGTTTTATTTAAGAAAACGTGTTAAGAAAAACTAGGGCTTCATGCTTCAACACGGGTTCCAAACACCTGGTAAAAGATGAAAGCACTCGGCCTACGGCCTCCTACTTTCATCTCTCGACTTTGGAACATGTGATGAAACACTCACCCTCGTTCTTACGCAAAGTCATGCACCCACCCGTGGTACATGGAGGGGTTGATGGAACCCCTTCCTAGAGTTTTGGCTGAAGTCCCTGGCTGAAGATAAAAAATAGCGTCACGAGCGGCTGCACGCGATGTAGAAATTGCACGCAAATCAAAGTTTTTACGAAATTAAAAACTTCTCACTACAGCAGTTAATAATCTATATAAATTTTATATAACTCGCTGGTTCAAATAAGAACAATAACTGTACCCGGCGTTTAAATTAGGATTCTGTAGATTAGGCAATCTTGTAGCCTATTCTTGGCTCTCAGATGGTAGGGATGACGCGTGTTCGTGCTTCCTCAATAGCCCACGTTCGACATATTAAAATTCTAACATGACTCCGAGGCTAATTTAGGGTCAAAATTGCAAATTTGTACCACTTCACTGTCTCGCAATTCCCAAAAGAGACTTGAGCACAAAGAAAACCAAATGTAGAAAAATGACCAGAAAGCCTCGGAGTCATGTCATGTCATATTTCCAGATTCAACTGTACGCACGGGCGTAAGTGCATATATGGTCGCTACGCTCCTTAAGCTGCCTCGTACCCAGAGGTCTCTCTTTTGATGAAAATGTGCGCGCAAAGGAAGGCGGGAAGGAGACAACGGGCGAGACGGCGCTTCCCCTGCCGTCTGTACCCTTCCCATGGTTCCTTGCGGTTCATCACCAGTCACTCGTTTCGCGCTCGCCTCTGCCGTGCCAAAAACGAAGCGCCTGAGGAGGAGGCTGCTCCTTAAGTAAAATTACAGTGTGTTTGTATGAGGTAAAAGTACGATCCCAAAATTTGTAGGAAATACCGAATAAAACTTAATATCATACCCTGCAGTTAGTTGTTTCGTGATAATTTGCTCAAATTCATCCTCCATACAATAAAATACACAACTGAGGTAGGTGGCACGAGATGACATTTCAGCCGCCATTGCTCCCTTTTCAACACCACGTTTTCTACGAACCTCAAACTCCAACGGTAAGTAAACACGCTAGGCTCGTAGAAATCGGACTGCCCCAGATATGGAAACCAATGAAGCTTCCTTGCTAAAAAAACGAATCGACTAGACTTTGTGAAACTCGAATTAGAAAATCCAAAAATGGCCGAAACTGCTCGCGCCGAAGCCTGGTCTGGCTGACTTCGAAGCAAGGCCAAACAAATAGGGCCTCTAGGCACTGTACTGATATCAAATCCATCTAGGATATATGGACCTATAACACTTACCCACAGTCCACAGTTAGCTTTCCCCGCTGGAAACATATTTGCTCGAGGGTTAAACGTTATTCTTGTGCAAGCGACTAAATTAAGAAAAAAAGAAACATATAAGAGCTGATCATGATGGTTTATAAACTCTCGGGGAACTCCAAAGTTTGCCATTTTCTTTTTTTTTAAGAAGGTTAATTGACCACGACGGCAGCGACTAAAAACCACAACATTACAGTAATAGTATTAGCCTGATTAGCAAAACATTAACTTGTCACGTGCATGAAGCGTTTTTGAAAGAAAAGAAAAGAAAAGAAAAGAAAAGCGAGACGCACGTGCCAAGATGATGTTAGTGCTAATCAAGCTAATACTATTAATTGCTTTTTTGTTGTTATTTTTTTTAACGGCAAACTTTGGAGTTTCATCTCGCCGTCACCTTGAGACCTTGAAGCAGCACAAATATAACTACAGCAAGAGCTCACTGATTTAAAGCAGCCCAACAACAAAACACAAGCAAAATCTTGACTCTTGACACATACCATTCACCATTTTCACATAGACCATAATGCACCTTGTTTATGCCCCAGAACTTTTCATAACCATTGTTTTCGATTTCTCTTGGACGACTGTAATACCCTAAAGAAATTGGAAACAATGTATGCAAAGTTCTGGGGGGTAAACAAGGTGCATTATTGCCTCTGTGAAAGTAGATAGGGCCTTTACAGCTAGTCTTTTACGAGGTTCAGAACTGCCATGCCAGAGAGCAAGGAAAGCATTGGGAGAAGACAAGCCAAGACAACAATTACCATTTTAAATGATGTGGGTTCTTTTTTGTCTCGTCGCGGTGCGTCCCTCGCTCTCCAGGATGACGGTTAGGCCCCAAGCGTGGCAGTGTTTAATATACAGGAGGCGTTTGCACTGTCGCAATTCATTGCAATACTAATCATTGCACTTTGTTACACCTGTCGCAATTTGTTATTTGGCTATCACTGACACACTTCTTTCGTATTTGGAAACATTCGGTCGTTGGGATTAGAAACGCCTTTAATTCGAATACCCCGGCCCCTGGTAACCCCAATAAGTTACAGAAAAGAAACGTCGTTGTTTTTTCTGAGGATTTCATCACAAACAGGATATAAATACCATTCATTTCAGGGGTTTTATTCAATACTCGTTGCAGGTGTCTGTAAAGTTGAAAATTTGCCACAGGCAAAATAATCATATTCACTAGACATAGCTATAATTAACATTTATTCGTGGAACAGTTTGCCCGCCACACTAGCCACAGCTAATGTTTTTAAGAGTGGGGTCTGTGAGCTGAAACAAACGAACCTGACCGAATCCGTGCAGAGAGGGAAAATCAAAGATCAAATTTTGGCAGAACCTTGCTATGCTACTCGAAAACAAAACCAAAAACTTTAGCAAATTTATTTCCTCACACAATTTTTTTTTTTTTTGCTATCTAATTAAAGGTGTATGAAGACAGTTTAATAGGTTGTGAATCATTACCATTCATTTCAGGGGTGTTATTCAATACTCGTTGCAGGTGTCAGTAAAGTTGAAAATTTGCCACAAGCAAAATAATCATATTTATTAGACATAGCTATGATTAACATTTATTAGGTTAAACATAGGTTTTCCACCTTTGCCATGGAAACATGGACGATTTAAAACAATCGTAACGTTTTAATTTGATTCTACGCAAATTCCAGTCATCAGATTTTCTTACATTTATATTGTATAAATACAAGTAAAAATATAAATATATATATTTACAAGCTTTAAGTCCAGTCGATTTGTGAAAATTAAAATCGCCCAGGAGAACGACATTAGACAGTTTTGTGGATGAATATCTTTGTAGGAATTCCTGGAACTTGACAAGAAAGAGCTCATCAGGCTCAGGAGGACGATAAAAGACCGACAGCAGAAAACAAAAAGAAGACTAAGACTTGTGTAAATTACACGGGTCAGCATTTCCACTTAATTCTGTCTCAAGATCTCTTCTCCTTAAACAAGTGAGGTGGGATTTAACCGCAAGCAAGACTCCTCCGCCTCTCTTTCCTTGCCTGTCTTTCCGATAAACATTTAATAGCCCCGCAAGTGTACGCAGGCTAAAATTCCTGGCTCAAATTAAATTAAAGCGTCCGGCTTTAATTGGTTCGGCTGTTGATAAGGCAATTGACTCGTTAGTAAAATCATCTTAATAAAAAAGGATTTTTTTTATCATCTCTTTGACAGTGAATAAAATCAATTCATTCTGTAAAGTATAATTATAAATAACGGACAATATATAAAAGATCTTAAAACAGTTTCACACTTCCCGGCATTTGCGTCTTGAGTTGGAGGGCATGTTATTTAAATTCAAACTATTGAAAAAAGAGTATGGGTTTTGGAATAAACTGTGAAATCATGATGTCATTTTTATTCACAAATCGTTACAAAAACAAAGTATTAACAAAAGTTTTGCATGAGAATAAATCAAAAACATTAAAGTTTAATTTGTTATCACTGATGCACTGAAGATCAGACCATAAGAAAGGCGAGGGAGTCTCAATTCAAAGTTACATACAAGCTTTGAGGTGAGCGATCTTCCGGGTCTTCCTTGTTGAAGTAAAACCTTTGTAGTAGGACCTTGTATTTGTGGATAACTAGAGGTAAGTCAGGAAAAACTTGGTCACTGAAAAGGCGAAGGCCGCTTCGAGGGAAACACGCACGAAGACCTCAGCGAATGTTTTGCTACATGTGAACACGAATAGCGAAGTAAATTCCTAGAAAGTGCGGAAAAAATAAAGGTTAATGGGGTGGTGGCTTTTACGGTTAAAGGCTTAAGTGATGTTTTTTTTAAGGCTATCGGTTATTTTTTTCTAGTTACGGTAAACAAAAAAGTTAAAAATTAAATATTTTTTGTTTCAAAGAGTTAAATATTAATAAACCTGTAGTTTTTGTATCTTTAAAGCAAATAAATGTCTTAAGGCGGATCATCTCGGGATGAGATAAGTTTTTCTTCTGAAAGTTTTAAATATTGATAGATCATGCTTTTAAAGTATTCCACTTCTAATATTATTTTACGCATAGAAATGTTGACTATGAAAACGAAAATCAAGCTGTTTGTCGTCTTTTGCATCTTAGCGTGATTTCCTTCTTATTCGTTCTTCGCGTCGCTTTGTTTTTGCTACCCTCTTCTCTTTACAACAAAATTAATGTCAAGCCTATCATCACGAAGATGTATTATAAAGAAGAATATTTTAATAACATCTAATAATGTTTCCAAAGTATAAAGACTGAATAAACACTTTGTAGAATTATGCTTGAGTAGCAGTCATTTGCGTAGGAGGAAATTTCCTTCTTACAAAAATGACTGCTACCAAGCAAAAATAGCCTTTTTATTTTGTTTCGAAGTTACCTTTTTCTAAGAATAGGCGCGTTTCAATACTTTTAAACACTTATGTTTTTATCTTAAAAGTGTTGTTGTAAAATTTAATTCCGTAGCCGTGAAATATTACGGATAGGGTCTTAACCCCAATAATAATAATAATAATAATAATAATAATAATAATAATAATAACGTTAATAGTAACATCCTCGTGAGGTTTTTCAGGAACTATTTACAAACTATTTACAATTTATGAAAGCAAAAATGACAATAAAGACTCGAAATCATAATTTATGATGGTATTCTACTAAATTCTAGAGCTTATGAAGGAAATGTCTGCCTCAATAGAGTGTCTTTCAGGGCGCGCTTGAAAGATGCCAATGAGGCACTTTGCCTAAGTTCATTGTGCAAGTTATTCCAAGTGTAGGCCCCTCTGTAGGAAAATGTGTGCTGGCCTATGGCCGTTCTGTATAGCGGAATCTGCAAAGAGTTCCGTGTACGGGTGTTACGAGTATGTATATTTGAGCGCTTGGCAAACTTGCTCGTTAAATATTGAGGCGCAAGATCTTTCTGACATTTAAAGGTCAAAACGGAGTCTCTATAGAATAATTGTTCTTTAACAGGAACCCAGTTTAGCTCTCGAAGCAAAGGTGTTACGTGGTCAAACTTCCTAGAGTTTGTTACGATCTTGCTGGCAAAATTCTGAATAGATTGTAATCTGTTTATATTCTGGAGTGTGGTATTTGACCATACAGATGAGCAGTAAAGCATCTTACTAAAGACTAATGAAGAACAGATTGTACAACATGAACAAAAAAAGGACAAGCAATTAGAATGAGAACTCGAACATTTCTGTGACTCTCGCATTTACAAGTGTCGGAGCCAGGCTGAGAAGTACGGCTCTGAAGATCTTTGCCGCATGAGAGTTTCCTCATTCTCTTAAAAAGACATGAACTCTCAGTGTTCAAAATAGAAAAAAAAAGATTAAGCTATTGCTAGTCAACTAAAATTTTTTTTTGAGCCATGAAAAGGATCATTCCTGATAAAAGACATAACAGTTCATTTGAAAAGAATCTTCGTGAAAAGCAAACTGACTAGCAGAAACGCGAACGTACGGAGTCAATTAAAGTGGCCGTGAAATTAGAAACACAACCGGTCATAAGTGAGTTTTAGCACTTTTCTCAATCTGGCCGTCAGTAAAACGTGGGGTGGGGTCTATCTTTTTTTTTTTAAAGAATGCTGTTTTATGGTTAGGGTTAGGGTTAGATTAGGGTTATTTAGGGTTAGGGTTAGGGTAAGGTTAGGGTTATTTAGCGTTAGGGTTAAGTTTAGGTTAGGGTTATTTAGGGTTAGGGTTAGGGTTAGTATCAACCCTAACCATAACCCTAAAACAGATCTTTAAAAGAGAGATACGGCCCCAGCCCCGACCCCGCGTTTTACTGACACCCATCGAATCTAAGGAGCAATTTTTTTTTTTACGGTTAACTATTTTTACCCTAAATTTTGGTCCGTTGTACGCCCATCGGTTAACCCCATTCAGACCCTCGTACAATACAGACATCAAATAACCTTAACACGACTGTAAAACAAAATACAAGACTGATGAGGCCGCTTACCAAATGCTAAGGACGTTTTCAAGTTTTGGAGTTCGGGGAACCGTGAAAAATCTAACACAGGGCTAAATTAACGAACACTAAAGACACGTTTAAACACTGCCTTGAAAAGGACAAGATAACAAACCACATAGGACTAAAGTTACATTTGGCACGTTTTTACACGTTTTTTAAAAGATTTAAACTACTATGAGCTGAAATTGCATGTCAAAAGCGCTTCTTTTCCTACAGATAACGGCCAAGCATCAAGGTTGTCCATTCTTTTACTACATTTCTAACCATTAAAACTTCATCCCAAAATATCTCGATAACGCTCTTACAGAGTTCGCTTAAACTTCACGAACATCGAGGCAGCTATTGGAAGAAAAAGCTCTCGTGAACGATTTTGGAAGAACAGTTCCCAGTGCCGAGAGATACTGCTGCAAGTAAAATAGGTAATGGCGTAATTTCGTTGCTATGACAACTCCGATGTCATTGCAAACCTGATCATAACAAATTTCCATCTTTATTTAATACAACTGTGGTGGTAATTTTTCCAAATCTTTGTTTATGGCGACGTAATTTATGGTCAAACTTGGGAGGTGTTGACCCTGGAAAACTGTATCGAGCCACCCTAATCAACTGCGTAGATAAAATTTGCAGATCATCGAAATGTCTTTCACAGGCCCATTCTTTGCTCTGACTTATCATTCTTTCTCCATGATAAATAGCTACTCTGAATTTTACCAGAAAGTTGAGGCCAATTACTCAATCATTTAGCGTTTTTGTTACCTGAGTATCAGTTTGTCTATTAAAAGGAGCTCCAATTTGCATTGCTAAGTTGTTCAATTTTTGAATGTCGTTCTAGTGCTGTAGAAGCTTGCATGTAGACTTGCAACAAGTCGACCTCACGAGCTTCTAAGCTATACTAGCGGAGTGGGCTTTTTAGGCCACGAATAGAAGCGGCCGAGCAAAATAGAGGTCTTCATCTTTATCCCGCGCCATATTAAATCGGACGAGGGACTTTTTTAAAGTTTAGCTTGCATAATTGATGTCCAAAATACAAAGTGAAGTCGACATGATGTGGGGTGGAACGCTATACGCGGTACAGTGCATATAATTCTCACTAGTAATCTTCCCTTGCGCAAGCTCAGAGATCATGATTGCATAGTCAAAGCCCCAAGGAGGGGGAGGTACTTCCTAGTAATAGGCTAATGGTGATGTGCCGCTGGATGAGGTCGCATTTCACGGATTGATTGACTATAAAGAGGTTCCATTTTCATTAGAGTTACTAGAATGAGATCGCACATTCTCGGCATTTGGGAGATCAGAAAATTCAGCAGGGATTTAAAAATGGGAAGATTTTCACTTTATTAAGTTTCACTTCAGGATGACCTTGTTAAAAGGCCTTTTACAAGAGATAGATACACAAAAAGTTGTTGGGATCGCGAAAATTACATATTTACCCAAAAGTGATTAAGATGAGGTCTATATTTGGCCACAGAATAGACTATAATGGGGTAGGGGCTCTGAGAGGCCAGCGGCACATACCCAGCAAAATTTGACCAAAGTAACCCCCCCTCCCACCCGGGGGGGTCAAAGCAGTGAATTCACTTACATTAACAAGGGTAACTTGCACTATGAATTAAGAAATTCTTTTTTTTGACAGAAATGAAGTTCAACAGTATCCTTCTGCACATGCTCATCTGCTGTTTCTCCGAGATGGCTATAGCAAGTCAATGTAAGGCAGCTTCTTACTCCGTTCAAGATCACGTGCTTATAAACCACGCCATCAAGGCCGGACCTTCAGAGCTGATTGAACACTGCTTCTCTCGGTGCATCAAACATCCCGGTTGCCATAGCAGCAATTTTTATAGAAAGAGAGGATGGTGTGAACTGAATGATAAAACGCACGCTTCCCACCCTGAAGATATGAGACAAGTTCCATTTACAAACAACATGGAGAATACTCTCAGACCTTTTACCTGCATCACCCACCCAGACTGTGGCAGTAATTTGATTTGTTCTTCATCGAAGTGCGTAGGTGAGTTGGTAACGGTTCGCCACCAGGTATAAGTAATCTCTTGATGCAAAATTATAAATGGGCAGTACGGTGCACAGTGTGCTTAGCTGGGCGATTTCTTGCGAGCTGATCAGTCGAGGTTTCTCTCATTGAAGAGCGTAGGTAGTCCGATCGGTGACGGGTAACGCCCAACCGGTTAGAAGAAACGTCTTGACCATTAAGGGCCCTGCTTTTATAAGAGGTAAGCCAGCCCGGTTAGCCGGAATGGCTCGCTTAACAGTGCTGGATCGGCTCATGCCTTGTTTCCTTTTAAAAACGGTCCTCTTGTTTATATATGAAAAGGCGGGCCGGCCTGCTTGCCGAATTCTCGGCTCGTCGCCTCTCATCGGCAAGCCAGGCCAGCTCGGCTCACTCATATAAGCATAACGACAATTTTAAAAGGAAGCAAAGCATAAGCCAAGTCAACCTGGCTGACCGGGCTGGCTAACCTCATACAAACAGGCCCTATAGAGTCTTCTGCTACTAAGTGTACATTGTGCACACGAGGTAAAATTTCCTTTATTAATAAGTTACATACAACAAAACTATAGCACGTAAAAACAGGAGAGACAGTAAGTCACCGCCCTTCTTTATTCACCTTCATTTTACATCTTTGATACGTTGGCCCCTGGACCCGGGCTGTGCAGGGTTAAGTTTGCATTTATCTTCCAGATTCAATCTAGTCGTATATATACATATAAGTAATCGAACCTTCATACATCGAATAGAATCGATCGAGAGCTGTACACTCGTTGGTTTTACCACGGATCAAACGTGTTGATTGAGCGTTGTCCAACAAATTGTTAGTTGGTGTTGAATCCATACAACGGAACCAAATACGTTTCAACTCTTTTATTTTACTAATTAGAAATAGATCTAGCATCATCCATCAAGATTAAGTCAACGCCCAAAAAGGTGCTTATGTGGATCCAGAAATGACAATGGCCGACATCAATGAAGTCAGTGAACGCATATCGACTTCAGTTTAAGTTACATTTAGCCACAACTTGATGTTAAATAATAAGGTTTTTATTTTACTAATCGAAATTTCGGATTTTATTTACAGAATGCAGTATTTATGCACTTGGAATGGAAAACAATCTCTTGCCGAATTCTGCCATCACCGCCTCCTCGGTATGGCCGCAC
>CALNXI010002659.1:45345-59235 GCA_942486025.1 Porites evermanni | reverse complement strand
CCCCCCCCCCCGGGCGGTTAATAGGAAGCTTAAGCAACGACGACGACGACGGCAATGGAAAATGTCACTACAAACTTTATCACGTGTATTTGGACCCGCTCAATTCCTTAAATGTAGGCGATTTGGATCATGTTTACTGTAGGTAGTGTAGACCGATCTATCGGTCGATATAGCGGTCGATAGTCGGTCGACGCTCGGTCGATATAGCGGTCGATAGTCGGTCGATAGTCAGTCGAGCGTGGGATAGACTATCGGCCGAGTATCGGTCGATATTTCGACGACGCACCTCGACCGACTATCGGTCATATGTCGGTGATATATCGGTCAACTGTCGGTGGTATATCGGTCAACTGTCGGTCAAATATCAGTCGTGTGTTAATTTAGCAGGTGAGTCCAATGGCTTTCTTAAACATGATCCGGCGATTTTTCGTGGAGGTGAGTTCTCAAGGTTTTATCCTGGTCCAAAATGAGACAGGAAAATTTGTCGCTGTATGCTCACGTGCTCTATAAAACGTCGCATTAGGAGATTTCACTTCGTATTCGTACAGTGGACGTCAAAGAAATGTACTAATAGGCGTGATGCACGTGCAGAGCTGTTGTTTTGCTCATAAAACCAATTGTTTTTTGACGTTGTCGTTGTCCCCTTCATCGTGGTTGTTGTGCCATACACATAAGGAGCCCTTTTCCTCAAAGTTTCAATAGCTTTGGAGAGCAGAAGGATACAAGGAACTCCACCAAGGTCAGATTTCTGAACACTTTCTTTTTCTGCTGTCTTGGAAATGTGACTACCACGTTACTACAGCAAAGGAGCACCTTTGTAATTCCGCCTTTGTTGTCTTCTTTACAATTTCACCTCGTTGATTCATTAAGTCGGATCACACTTATCTCGTTGTAGCGTGATAAGTGTGATTAGTAAAATAGTGGTCTATTATCAATGCTGCGTTCTGATTGGTTGAGCTACTATTAGGCTATATGTAATAGCCCACTAGCAGCGAAAAGCACCGGCGTTTTGGCGGCAAAAAAGGATTAAAGTCTAGCTTTAACTAGCTAAAGTTTTTTTGTCTCGATATTTTTGACCAACTAGTTGGATTTTACTGACACGATTATTCCTCTCGCCCTCATGGCCTCTGAGTCAACAGCCCATTCGGCCTTTCGGGCTACTGACTCACAGCCCATTCGGGCTCGAGGAATAATTGTTAATTATCCATAAGGTTTCTCTAACGGAAAGTATAGTTGGTCAAGTTTCAAAACCAGCAAAATATTTCTTGAATCTGTAAAATTCCTCACATACACAACTTTCTTGTCCCAAAATAGTGCCGGATAATTTGAGAAATGCCGTTTAGTGCTAGTCAGTTCGTACACGACAAATGCTGTGTTCAATAGATCTTTATCAGTCCATTTTTCCTGATTCCTCTCGTATCATTTAATGATTGTTTTTGGGCTTCCCACCAGGTTTTTGATATTTTATTATTGGAGCTGGAGCCGGTTTGCACAGCTGAACAGGAGTTCGTTCAGAAGTTCTTTGATTTTACTTTGGAGGAGCCGGAAGTAAGTTTGAGCCGGAAGTAAGTTTGAGCCGGAAATGGGGATTTGTTTTTTATCTCCGGCTGCATGTCACCCTCAATTTCATGTGCCTGAGTTGTTCAACTTTGCTTTCTAGTTCTTTTTTGAGAACTGATACCATCATCTTCGCTAAATTGAATAAGCCTCCCTCTCTATCAAGCCAATCTCAAACGTGTTTGAAATAAATAAGCCCCCTGGGGAGCTTAATAGAGGATTTACGGTACAATTTTAATAGGCTTTTACTACTCATCGTCCTTTCTTACCTCCACATGTGATCTGTTTCTAGTGGGTTACGCTTGTTTTTGTTTTGTTTGTTCGTTTTTGTTTTTCTTCTTGGGAAAGCCACTACAGAGGTTGTAACATAGATTTTTCGAGAGTGAAGCTCAATGTTTATCCCGCTTTGTTTGTGCTAGTTTTTTTGGTCTGTCCTTTTTCAGCTCTCAGAGACTTCATATAACCCATTCAGTGTGGATTCTTCTGATGGAGCCATGTCTAGCAAACCAAAATCTGTGGACTCGACGTAAGTATTGCACTTTCATGGATATAGGCTATATGGGCTGCGGCTGCACTTGACAAGTTAGCCGCGTTAGTTTTTGAAAAATCCGGTGAAAAATTTACTGAGAACCTTACCTGGTAAAAAAGACTTTAACCGGGTTATTTATTTAGGCGGCCGGAGTCGCGGCCGGACTCAATTTAGACTTTCACAAAGTAATTCAATGTCGCGCGGTTTTGTTTTTTCATTCGCTCGGGTCGCTCATAACTCTCGCCTTAGCGTGAGCGCGTATTACTGATAAAAAGCCTATTAAACCTGTTTAAGAAAATCTATTGTTCTTGCTTGATTTGCATAACCCGGTTAGAGCTTGATTAAGACTGCAGAAAACCCAGCCGCACTCGCAGTTGTTTTTAAACGAGTAAACTTTAATCAGTTAGTTGGACATAGTTTGGTTAAGTCCCCTGGTGCGGCCGCAGCCATTCTGTTTAGTAAGAAATAACAACAGATCTTCTGCTTGCAAATCGTTTACTCAGGCAGGCCCAAAACTAACGATGTTCATTTTTATTTAGTGATGTCAAGGACAGAACACCGCTAAATGAAGAAGTCAGGTAACAGAGCCTATTGCATTGATGTGCGGGAACCATGTAGACATACAAGAAAAACTGTCGAAATTACTATCTCTGTTTTTTTTTCTCTTTGTTTTGCGCTACGATACCACTGGCTAAAAACATCTCGCGTGCTTTCTCACCACAAAATTGATCGCACGTGGCGTTTGCCCACCCTGGTTAGGTTCCTGCTATTTGCACTTGGTCCCGGTTGCTGATTGGTTCTTTTTATTGTCCTATCTTTCATCATTGGTTAACATAATGATATTGACAACCGTTTTTAATTAGGTTTTGTTGAACAAAATAATATATTTTATAGCCAATCACAGCAGACGTACATTGTCTGATGAACCAATCAGATTTTGAAGGAAATAGTTGTAGCCGCCTAAAAGCGCGGGAAAACGAAGCGGGCAAGTAACTATGACAACACAACTAATCATAAATATCTGTATATTGTTTTAGTGGTAAGCTGGCGAGAGTTATACCTTTCTTATCCGAGACAAAGATTACTATTGCCCGGATTGTTTACTCCTCGACAAATAGTTCATGGGGCTGCTTTGAATTAACCAAGCAGCCTTAGATCTAGCAGTTAACAAAACAATTTGCATTTTTGCGCGGGAGTAGGTGAAGAAATGAATAGTTGCAGTGTCATTGTCTATCTAGTGTGCAGTCATTGTACCCTGTAAATGCCAGAAGCTATAAAGTAGACTCTCCCTTAGCGATACTTGGGGATCCTTAGTGTCGGGGTGGTTTATTCACAGTTGCATGACTTCGCAATCTTTTACAGACTTGAATAAGGTTTTAGTATTTATTAACACAATGACACTTTAATCAAAACTACATCTGATCTAATTGTTATTCCTCCAGAAGAAGAAAACAACGGATCAATAAAAACCGAGAAGATATGAAGTATGTAAAACCTTAACCCATTGCACTGTTGCTGAGCTAAATCGAAATTTGTAAACAACAGGCCACATAAACTTAACTTCGATATTACCAATAAGTCGCACAAAGATAAAGTTGTTAAAACCTTTCAGCGTAACTAAACTGGTTAAAAATTTGTAAACTGCACGACTATTACATATCGACCGACTATCGGTCATATGTCGGTGATATATCGGTCAACTGTCGGTGGTATATCGGTCAACTGTCGGTCAAATATCAGTCGTGTGTTAATTTAGCAGGTGAGTCCAATGGCTTTCTTAAACATGATCCGACGATTTTTCGTGGAGGTGAGTTCTCAAGGTTTTATCCTGGTCCAAAATGAGACAGGAAAATTTGTCGCCGTATGTTCACGTGCTCTATAAAACGTCGCATTAGGAGATTTCACTTCGTATTCGTACAGTGGACATCAAAGAAATGTACTAATAGGCGTGATGCACGTGCAGAGCTGTTGTTTTGCTCATAAAACTAATTGTTTTTTGACGTTGTCGTTGTCCTCTTCATCGTGGTTGTTGTGCCATACACATAAGGAGCCCTTTTCCTCAAAGTTTTAATAGCTTTGGAGAGCAGAAGTATACAAGGAACTCTCTTTTTCTTCAAATTCGGGAAGGAGAGTGCACGCGCGTGCGAGCGTTGAGCGGCGAAGCCGCGAAACGCGAGAAACGAGGGCGGTGTGCCTCTCCCGTCTCGCGCCTTCAGTCACGCGCGTGGTCATTTGCGTGTCTCAAGCGTTTTGCTCGACGGACCAAGAAAAAAGAGAGAGTGCTCGTAGTCTACTGCTACCTTGGAAATGTGACTATCACGTTACTACAGCAAAGGAACACCTTTGTAATTCCGCATTCGTTGTCTTCTTTACAATTTCGCCTCGTTGATTCAATAAGTCGGATCACACTTATCATGTTGTACCGCGGTAAGTGTGATTATCCATAAGGTTTCTCTAACGGAAAGTATAGTTGGTCAAGTTTCAAAACCAGCAGAATATTTCTTGAATCCGTAAAGTCCTCACATACACAACTTTCTTGTCCCAAAATAGTGTCGGATAATTTGAGAAATGCTATTTATATAGTGCTAGTCAGTTCGTGCACGACAAATGTTGTGTTCAATAGATCTTTATCAGTCCATTTTTCCTGATTCCTCTCGTATCATTTAATGATTTTTTTGGCTTCCAACCAGGTTTTTGATATTTTATTATTGGAGCTGGAGCCGGTTTGCACAGCTGAACAGGAGTTCGTTCAGAAGTTCTTTGATTTTACCTTGGAGGAGCCGGAAGTAAGTTTGCGCCGGAAGTGCGGATTTGTTTTTTATCTCCGGCTGCATGTCACCCTCAGTTTCATGTGCCTGAGTTGTTCAACTTTGCTTTCTAGTTCTTTATTGAGAACTGATACCATCATCTTCGCTAAATTGAATAAGCTCCCCTCTCTATCAAACCAATCTCAAACGTGCTTGAAATAAATAAGCCCTGGGGTGCTTAATAGAGGATTTATGGTACAATTCAATAGGCTTTCACCATCCAAGGTCCATTCTTACCTCCACATGTGATCTGTTTCTAGTGGGTTGCGCTTGTTTCTGTTTTGTTTGTTTGTTTGTTTTTGTTCTTTGTCTTTTTCCAGAATACGGAGAAATTTGTATTTGCTCTTGGGAAAGCCACTACAGAGGTTGTAACATAGATTTTTCGAGAGTAAAGCTCAATGTTTATCCCGCTTTGTTTGTGCTAGTTTTTTTTGGTCTGTCCTTTTCAGCTCTCAGAGACTTCATATAACCCATTCAGTGTGGATTCTTCTGATGGAGCCATGTCTAGCAAACCAAAATCTGTGGACTCGACGTAAGTATGGCACTTTCATGGATATAGGCTATATGGGCTGCGGCTGCACTTGACAAGTTAGCCGCGTTAGTTTTTGAAAAATCCGGTAAAACATTTACTGAGAACCTTACCTGGTAAAAAAGACTTTAACTGGGTTATTTTTTTAGGCAGCCGGAGTCGCGGCCGGACTCAATTTAGACTTTCACAAAGTCATTCAATGTCGCGCAGTTTTGTTTTTTCATTCGCTCGGGTCGCTCATAGCTCTCGCCTTAGAGTGAGCGCGTATTACTGATAAAAAGCCTATTAAACCTGGTTAAGAAAATCTATTGTTCTTGCTTGATTTGCATAACCCGGTTAGAACTTGAAAACCCAGAAAACCCAGCCGCAATCGCTGTTGTTTTTAAACGAGTAAACTTTAATCAGTTAGTTGGAGATAGTTTGGTTAAGTCCCCTGGTGCCGCCGCAGCCATTCTGTTTAGTAAGAAATAACAACAGATCTTCTGCTTGCAAATCGTTAACTCAGACAGGCCCAAAACTAACGATGTTCATTTTTATTTAGTGATGTCAAGGACAGAACACCGCTAAATGAAGAAGTCAGGTAACAGAGCCTATTGCATTGATGTGCGGGAACCATGTAGAATGACATACAAGAAAAAGTGTCAAAATTACTATCTCTTTTTTTCTCTTTGTTTTGCGCTACGATAGCACTGGCTAAAAACATCTCGCGCCGCTTTCTCACCACAAAATTGATCGCACGTGGCATTTTCCCGCCCTGGTTGGGTTCCCGCCATTTGCACTTGGTGCTGATTGCTGGTTGGTTCTTGTTTTCTGTTGTGTTTTTGTCCCATCTTTCATGATTGGTCAACGTAATGATATTGCCAGCCGTTTTTAATTAGGTTTTGTTGAACAAAGGAATATAATTTATAGTCAATCACAGCAGACGTACACTGTCCGATGAACCAGTCAGATTTTAAAGGAATTGTTGTAGCCGCCAAAAAGCGCGGGAAAACGAAGCGGGCAAGTAACTATGACAACACAACTTTTCTCAGGATAATATCGTAAATATCTGTATATTGTTTTAATGGTAAGCTGGCGAGTGTGCCTTTCTTATCAGGGACAAAGACTGTTATTGCCCGGGTTGTTTACTCCCCTACAAATTGTTCATGGAGCTGCTTTGACTTATTAAGCAAGCAGCCTTAGACCTAGCAGTTAACAAAATAATTTGCATTTTTGCGCAGGAGTAGGTGAAGAAATGAATACTTGCAGTGTCAATGTCTATCTAGTGTGCAGTCGTTGTACCCTGTAAATGCCAGAAGCTATAAAATAGACTCTCCCTTAGCGATACTTGGGGATCCTTATAGTGTCAGGGTGGTTTAGTCACAGTTTCATGACTTCGCAATCTTTTGCAGACTTGAATAAGGTTTTAGTATTTATTAACACAATGACAGTTTAATCAAAACTACAGCTGATCTAATTGTTATTCCTCCAGAAGAAGAAAACAACGGATCAATAAAAACCGAGAAGATATGAAGTATGTAAAACCTTAACCCATTGCACTGTTGCTGAGCTAAATCTTTTAAACATTTGTTGTCCGGTGTATTTGAATTGAAGCTATAATGGTTATTCAGCGTGTTTCTATTTCAACAATTTTGGAAAGTCGCATTGATTTGACCAATTTTTAAACATTTGACGTGCTGATAATGTATAATGCACCTTTAAAAGCAAAGTAAATTCTACGTAAACTGCACGCCTTCAGCACTTGCACAGTAGAGTGTTGGGTTTAATGGGATTAATAACGAGCGCTTTTACTGTGTGATTACTGGCTTGGACACTCTAGCCTATGTAAACCGCACCCTTTGCTTTCCTCTCCCCCACCTCACCCTTTCGCCTCCCACGCAGCCGTTTTTGTCTCGTCACGCAACGCTCATCTGGTTTGTTACAAGACTCAAACGGCTGTGAGAGAGACTACGATTGTATATGAGGAGGGAAATTCTACAGCCAGTGAGCCAGTGAGCCAAAAACAAATCATAGCAGTGGTTGATACTGTTCGTGCGTTTTCTTTTGTAGGAAAATCATGCAAGGATTGTTTAATGTGCTGGAGACCGAGTTGCAGAGTTATATTCACTTTGCTGACA
Source organism: Porites evermanni (assembly GCA_942486025.1). Taxonomy (NCBI): domain Eukaryota; kingdom Metazoa; phylum Cnidaria; class Anthozoa; order Scleractinia; family Poritidae; genus Porites; species Porites evermanni. The sequence continues at coordinate 51,696 of CALNXI010002659.1, read as the reverse complement.
GACTAGATAACTTGTATGTTCTTTGTATGACATTTTTCTATATAATGTGGTAAAAGAGGAAACTTGAGGCAACAAGACTTCAAATGAAATGAAAGTACTCGGTAGCTTTTGTATCAATGTTACACTTTAGGATTTCATCAACAGACTCAAAAGTTAGAGCCATCTTGCACCGTATAGGATAATAGTGGCACAGGAAAATTTTGCTCAGCACCTTTCAAGCAATTCGTCAAACTTAAGGATTTCATCCTGGCCACAGTCTCACAAGTTAGAAACTCATTCCGAAGGACAATAAACAGTACCACAGGAAAATACTCTCACTACCTTTCATCTGAAAGGTCCACAGTCTGATGATTAAGTGACCATTGCGTCTATCAAACTTCGAGATTTTAGGAACAGATTGCATTGTCTATACCTTGGAGATTGTCTCATCCTTGTGTCTTGTTATATTGCAGTAACACCATGTATATGCTTGTGAAGATCGGTCATTTTGTTATCACGACTCAACTGTCCGGATCCCCAGTGTCTTATCTCAGTCAACAGCTTGGAAACTGCCTCATTAATGTAAAGCGCCTCTTCGACAAATTTATAGTGAGTGACTTTATCTTTGTCCCTTCCCAGTCCGCCTCTTTATCTCTGCTTTTCTAGTCTTCCACTTTTGTAATTTCCTACTCTCTCCGCCAGGGTGGATCCTGGGGCGGGCGGGTTTCATGAAATAATTGAAAAATAGTAAATATGCTGGGGGAGGGGAGACAGGAAGAATGAAACGTTGGGGGCGTCTATCCCTCTCTTTCCCCTTCCCATCATCCCCCGCACGCTTTCTAACCGTACTCTTCTCCCCAGCCTCCCTGTGTCACAAAGGTGCCTGTGGGAGGGGGGAATAGTATTTCCTATATATGCTTTAAAATTCTCGTTAACACGGGCGAGTTTCCTTGCGAGTTTGGATGTTTGGACGTTTCTACACGCCAGAGATGCCAACGAGATAAGTGTTTACGTCATGTGCCTCTTACGGTATCTCATCTGCATGTAAAGTTTAAAAATTCACAACAGAATCGCCACGAAATCAAATCAAACTATCACAGCAGAAAGTGCATCGATTCTTTGTCTAAACAGGCTTCATAATTGAAAACCTCTTTTCAAACTTGCCCTGTATTCCTTCAGCGCTTGATAACTGTTATATGTTGAGTTTCCCACGGTTGGTTGGGGTTGCCTTTTTTCCCGCCACTTTGTGTTCTTCTATGTTGGAGGCTTTGCACGGTCCACAATATTTTGTTTTACTGTTTATGAATTTTGCAACCTTTTGCTCATGTTCCACCCCTTCTTAGGCATGGCATTTTCCGCAAGTTAACACGAGCTTAACGTTCGTTGCCTTTCTTCACGCGCATGGCTGCCACCATTACATGATTTCTCTTGCATGATGACTGTTGCACAAGATGCAAACAAATGTACTGTATTTTTGTTACCCTTAGACGAGTTTGAAAAAGCAAATTGAAGAAACGAAGGTGCCGAAGACAAAGAAGTGTGGAGTCTTGCCTTTTGTGAGCAAGTTTGAGGTGAGTGTCGATTGAAGTCTTCGCCTACTCGTCACTAATTTAATCTTCATTCCGGCTGAAATCACTGGGTACGGCCTTGATGTTCATATGCAATTTGAAAACGTGCCAATGGAGACTAGGGTTCTTACGTCTAATAAAGTTCTTCAACTTCATGAAGGTCTTAAATTAAACTATGCCTGGTTACAACAATAAGTAAAAAGAACAAATTAAATTTTACTCACTAAAAGGGAATTTAGGAAACCTCTCCCTTTACAAATGACATTTTTCAGTGTAGATTTCGTTGGTTAAAGTGAACAATGACTATGAATTTCTTAGATCTATTTAGAGCTTGTCTCGTTCCAATAGTCTTTGGTTGAAAACAGGTTTTTGATAAATTTAATCAAACTTCGTAATGTTTGGCGCGGCAAAAAGAAGAAGCGTAAAGGTGGATTTTCACAGCGTGATATGAGAGGGTCATGAGCCTGGTAATTTCTTGTATCTCTCATAGGAATTTGCAGCCATCTCAGAAAGTGTGTTCAAAAACTCGGAGCGTCGCAATGACCTTGACAAGGCGTATCATCATCTTATTCGTGTTGTGTTTGACAATGTTGAACGAATGGCAGAGGAACACCAGAAAACACCAAGGGGTGTGGTCATGATGGGTAAGCCGGCTAAACAATACTGACATGATTAATCGTTTGGCTGTTGTATTTCAACGTGTACGTAGAAGAGAAAACGGAAGATAGTTGTGAACTTACGCGACAGGACGGGAGAGAGAAGAAGACGGCAAATCTTGTGTGACCAGCGTGACAATAATTTTATTTGAAATAACTTTTCGCCAAACTTTACTTTCCTTTAAACAGATCTTTTTGTAAAAGACCAGAAAACACTAATGTTAAGTGAAAATCACGAGAAAACAGGTAAGTAATAGCCCTGTCACGCTTGTCACACAAGCTTTTTGCCGTCCTTTTGTCCCTGTCGTTCTTTTACGTAAACTCACTTGTGACGCTGAGCGTGGCTACGCATTTGTTAACCATCTTCGTTCCCAGCGGGACTTTTTCCTTTGCTTTGGGGCTGGGAAAGGTCCTTGAAGCGAGTTTTTTTCTCGACACATAGCTCACTATTATTGTTTTCTTTTAATTTGCAGAGAATTATCACCATTTATTTCGTAAGTATTCCAAATTTTTCATAATACAGCTGAACCTCTTCACAACGGTCATCTTGGGGACAGAAGAAAGTGACCAATGTAGCGGGGTTTAAACAAGAGTCAATGTATGAACTGTCTGCCAAAAAAGTGGCCATTGTAGAGAGGTAGCCGTTAGTGGAGGTTCCACGGTATCTCTTTCTTCTAAGTTATTTTCTATTATATTTTTTTTCTCGTTCTTGACGGTCCAGCATACGTGCGTAGGAACATGCGTGGAAGTGTTGTTTTTACTCAACCTTTTGCTCACTCAGGGGTCTTGACGCGTCTAAAGATCGTGTGTTTGGAGAACGAGAAAAGAGAAGCTAAGAAGAAGTATTTGGATAGCCAGAAGATGTACGTCAAGGAGATGCTGGGAAGACCTATGGAGAAACTCAATGTAAGCTGGCTGTCCTCGTGGGATACTCCTGGGAATTCTCGGTGGGGCTGAGCTGCCCGGTTTTCCAAATCCTGACCCTGTTTCAGACAAAAAAAAAAGTCATTTTCTACACTCGTTTTCAGACCTCGCCTCTAAAATCCATACGCATCTTCAGACCTCCAACAAAAAGATTTGTTAATATCCACTTCGAATTCGCAAATTACTCTTTCTTTCTTATTTATTTGGAATTAAAACGACAAATACGTTCACACATTCCCGTAGTTCCCTCGAAAACCATACCCGATTCCAGACGAAACTGAGCAAAGTCTATACACGTTTTCAGACCAATACGGATTTAAAAACCTTTCCTTTTGGGGCGGCACATACCTATATGGCTTGTATAAGGGAGTACCCCCGGCGGATGATTGGTAGATGTCATGTGACCTTGTACTGACCAATCTCGCAAAAACCCTCGTTTACGAGGGAGAAATTTTCAGCTACATACTGTATAACAACAACAACAACAACAACATCAACTGTAGATATTTTTTTTTGCAGATATTTTTTGAGGGCGTCCAGGAGCGTATAGCGGCAGGAGTGAAGGAGGACGAAGTTGGTTATCAGTTGGCATTCAGTAAACAAGAACTGAGAAAAAATATTAAAGAGTACCCAGCTAAAGAGCTGAAGAAAGGATTGGAACAATTATACAAAAAAGTTGAAAAGCACTTGTGTGAAGAGGAAAACTTACTTCAGGTCAGTGTTAATAACTGTTATTGTAATTGAGCCTGAAGGTAAATATTCTTTTATTTATAGTGGAACCCAGTTTACCCTGGGTACCAGAGGTGTTTTCTCGCGTGCGACGAGGAGCTTCGTCGGCCACAGGCCGACACGTCTTCGGCGTTCAGCCGAAAACACGAGCAATGAAAAGCCTGTGGCACTTTTCCTTCGTCTCTTCCCATGAGTACCCGCGCGCTTCAACCTAACCCCAATCTTCTCTCGCCCCAAAAACACATAAATAGCGACTGGGTACGAGTCTGATTTCTTTTGAAACACTGCTGCTAAACGAGTTGAATAGCGATGTTGCGCGTTTTACCACCCACGTTCAAACCTCTTTTGCAACAACTCAGGCTATTGTAAGTTGCGTGAATACTGAGTTTTATTTGTTAAAATTACGCGGGAGTCACGCCATCTGCAGAGTTACGTCACTTGCTGCAAAACACGTCTGTCTTGGTGCGGTAAAACGCGCAACGTGGAATAAACGAAGCAAAAATGATAAACATATCCCGTGACGAAGCGAAATGCTTAGAGGCAAAATCTAAGGATAATCACGTTTGTTTATGAACATTTCAGGTGGTGTGGCACTCGATGCAAGATGATTTTATCCAGCAGTACAAGCATTTTGAAGATCTCATTCAACGCTGTTATCCTGGCTCAATGATCAACCTTGAAGTCAACATCAATGACATCTTGAATTTCTTCTCCAGTATCGCGCAGTCTCACTGATTGTAGTGTACTAAATTCCTCTATTGTATATTGGAACAATATTGGGGCAGTATCAGACTAATAATGTAAAGAAGTCGTTAAACCCAATCAGAATTCCTCATAAAAATATGAATTTAAATTCCCAAAGAGAGGGAACAACCATAGCTGTTAAAATAACACAAATATAAATTGATACCTGAGGTGTGTCATTGTTAAAGTACTTTTAAAAAATAGAAAGAGATTTATGATGGTGTAACTATAACATTGTCACAACCCTTTATACATTAATACGCTGCAGTTCATAATTATTGAATACAAAATAAATGACTGCTAGAATCATTTTTGCTGTCGTTTTTAAGGAACTGTTGCCAATGTCCCTCAAAGATCGGCGCAAGATCTGATCGTCTTCAGGAAGAATTTAAAAAAGGGGATTTGTACTAAACTATTATGGCCTGCCTAATGCCTAATTCATTTCAATTTTTTAAGTCATTCGATTTTGTGTTCTACCGCAGATTATTTGTAAGATATTCTAAACCAATCAGAGGAGAGAATTAACGAACGCCCGCGTTTTTCGTTTTTCGGCGCCGACCGAGTGGAGACTGGAATTAACTGCGATTTTAATATGGCGGCCGATAAAGCTTCGTTTTATAGTTTTGCAATTTATACCTAGAAAGATACAGGAAATTTTCCCACATGCTGCGTCTACTGAACAGATGTGTAACCCGAAGTGGTAAAAGAGTTTGTTTATCAAGAAACGTTCAAACTGCTCCATCAGCTTTTTGTCTAAAATGGGAGAGAGCTGAGTTCAACGGAGTGGACGTGAATCTTGCCCAATTGGGAGAAAATTGTTCGCTTGACGAATTTAATGCCAGACTAAGGGGTAAGTAATAAGAAAAAAATGATTTTCTCATAGAATCTTTGTGGGTGAAGATACATTTCATACTGGTTTCTCGGGGCATTAAACATTTTCTTCCTGAAATGTGTTCCTTAGGAATTAGGATATTGCCAGTTTTGAATATGTCCAGCCCCAAATTCGAATCAAAGCCTACCTCAACAGTCCGCACAGTCCTGTGGTTTCCCAACTACATTAAATATGTGGAATTTGATAGGGCAAGCCCTCAACTGCAGAAGGGTGTGGATGGTATATTACCCATTCTACATGAAAAAACTGGGCTATTGCATTAATTTAATATCCGTACCAAGGACCAAGGTTCAGGAGTTTTTCCAGGGGCAAGTTATAAAAATTGGGGATTTTGTTAGCGCTAGAGTGAAAAAAATTGGAATTCTTTAAGGGTGAAGCTTTAATTTTTACGAGATTCTTCAGGGGCAGACCCATACTCTTCAGGAGGTAGACCCATATTTAACGGAGAAAAGGTTAGTCCTTAATTGGGGGTAGGGGAGGGTGAATTACCCTTTTCCCACCTCCTCCCCCAAGCAAGAGGCAACACTAGTCCCCTAGCTTGAGGCAAAGCCTGCTTTGTTGTGCTGTGTTTTATTTTGTTCTTTTTACATCTGTTAATCATTATTAGAGAGTGTTTTACATTGGAGAAGGGATGCAAAGAAGTCAGTTTGGATGAAGGTGCCTATTTCTCAAAGTTACTTGATTCCAGTGGCTTTTGCTCATGGTTTTAGTTACCATCATGCGGTTGGTGACTATGCCATGCTGTTGAAATGGCTTCCACAGAGGGTGGCTTGCAAAGTACCACCGTATGCTACTCACCAAGTAGGAGTGGCAGGTGAGAGGCATCAATAGCAAATTATAACCATGAGAGATTAGCCTG
>CALNXI010002659.1:34624-45158 GCA_942486025.1 Porites evermanni | reverse complement strand
TGTAAATTCGTACACCTTACCAAGAGGTGGGTAAAATGAAAAAATCAAATCAAAATCAAAAGTACTGTAGAGAGCGCTGGAAATGGCATTTCTGAGACCCTAAAGTAAAGAATTTTCTTGGGGAGCATGCCCTAGGCTGGGACACCGCTGCTTCAACTTTTCGTCCCCACGTGTGTTCACATTCAAAATCTCATGCTATGCGCCTGAAAAGATTGATAAGACACTAATTAAACAGTAACCACACCACAACACAAAAGGGGACCAACACAACACCAAGAAACACCCCAATGATTTGACTATAGCCACCAAAATCACACACAATGCTGTGTTCTTACATGCAAAATTACGGCAGGACATCTTCATAGCAGACAATAAACTCTGTCCTGGTGTACACATGTCTAACTTCTGCAATTATTTCTCTTGGTATTTCTCAGTATAAAATTGGACAAAAACGGAAGGCCGTTTGGAAATTTCCAGGTGGACTTTCAGATGAAGGAGAAAATCTTGGTTAGTTAACAATAAAAGTTAAACATGGTTAAATAATGTAGTAGAATAATACTAGAGCTGTCTGAATACAAGGCTGTGCTCTGGCAGTGCCCATTGGCTCCTGGCGCTTAACTGTTGCTCAGGGGTGACTAGAAAATCTTTGTTTTTTCATAAAAATCATGCGCTGGGCACCTTGGATTTTACAGGTTCGGTGCACTGGGATCCTGTCCATTTTTCCGAGAGCACAGCTAGCCTTGTAATGGACACTAGTCTTGTGAGTTGATAGCCCTTATTCACCATTTGCTTTGACAAAACACTGTTTGAACTCTGTGCTTTCAATAACCTGTCCATTTGTTGTCCAGGCCAGCTGCAGTTGTGGGAAAACTCTTACTGCTTCCTTAGGGTGTCAAAATTTATTTAACGTGTCTCTAATGATACCCCCCCCCCTTCCTCTAAGAGTCACCAGGGTTGGATTTATTTGCAACATCTGCATTTAACTATCCCATTTTCCTCTTTGAATTTTTCTTGTTTTTAAGTGCAATTACATGTATAACAAGAAATAAAACATGCACATGTGATGGCTATATGTGTATGCTGCAAATGGATCTGCCCTTAATGTGAACAGAATTCTTTGAAACAACAGTTACTGCACAAGCCCAAAGGTTGGATCCCCTAAGCCAACCTTAACACTTCTCACTTAGGGAAAAATGTTGGCTTATGGGAGGGGTAGGTGGGCAGTTTCCCTACAACGTATAATAATCCAAGATTTTGGTGTAAGATATTGGGTTCCCTACACAGGAAAATGAGATATTAAAATTTTTTCGCTGAGTGAGTAAATTAGAATGAAATATATTGAATTACCCCCTTCTCTAAAAAGTTCCCCCTCTTCATTAAAAATGTCTGGAGAAAGAGAGTTTATTGTATAATTTTGATATTGACTGTACTTACTTTTTATGCAAAACAAATTAATAAATAATAATCATGATAATAATAATAATAATAATAAATTATTATAGTGAAGTATCAACCTGTCACAAACTTATCATCTACAAGTCAGATGTATCCTTCTAATAATACTGTTATTTTGTAGAAGAAACAGCCATTCGGGAAGTCTATGAGGAGACTGGAGTGAAGTCAGGTACTGTATGTGTGTAGATGACTAAAAATTGTATAACAAAAATATAATTTAACAGGTATAGGGTATCAAACATAGGGTTTGGATTTGTGTTAAATTAATTTTGTATCCAGTTGCCCTCAAAGCAAACTCACTTCTTTTTTTCACTTTGGTTACTAATTTGAAGGTATTTCCTTGAGCATAAGAAGAAACTTCGGACAACAGGAATTTAAGATACCTGTAACAACAAGTGTTTCATCTGTTGCATAACAACTTGCTAAAATGTCAGATACTCAGTGTGTTTTCATTTCCTCAGAGTTTCTTGGTTAGTTTATTTTTCTCATGTTTTGACACAGAATTCAAGTCTGTGATGATGTTTCGGCAACAGCACCAAATGAAGAATGCATTTGACAAGTCGGATATCTACATTATATGCAGGATGTCACCCCTGAGTTATGGAATAAGTCACTGTGAAGATGAGATTGCACGGTGCGAGTGGATGAAGTTATCAACTCTCATAACTCACACAGACACTGGCCCAATCACAAGATTAGCAGCAAGGTTAGCTGTTTACGGAATGAAGAATGGATTTCAAAATGTTGATTTGGAACCAAACAGAATGAGATCCTGGGTAGATCCAAATAAGACGGTTTGTCTTTATCACCGATATTTGCCCAGTTGATGGTTAATACCAATCTATTTTAACTTTGACTAAAAATTGGCTGAAAATTTGTTTTTGCAGGGTTCTTAGCTAACTATCTGTCAGTACCAAGACTTTTACTTGTAAAAATTCATTTATTTTTGGATTCTGACATACTGTACATGTATCAACAAATAACAAATAAACGGACACACATCTGAATTGTACAAATAAATCTTTTGAAAATTTTGGAAATTTTAATGTGTAAACTTATTTAATTCCATAGTTGACCAGGAAAACTCTTTCTTCTTCACAACTACAAACAAATAAATATTCAAATTCAAAAATGGTAAAAACCAGAGCATAATTTCACTGAATTTATCAGAGTGAAGAAGATTACTGACTATCAGGATATACGAGCAATACTTTGAGAGAAAGGAAAGGTCCCATAAACTTATTCAAGGCCTTGGAGTACAGGTGTGATAGATAAAATGCTAACATAATTTACTAAAACATTTTTTTCTTTTTTTACCAATAACACAGCCTGTAAAGGAAAAATCCTTGGTTCTGGGTTAAAATTTTAGTTTAAAAAAGACCTAAACAGAATAAAAGATGTCACATAACCACCCATATCTTTAGGTTTTAAAACTTTTTGGAACAACCAATAAATTGTTATAACCAGAACATGGTGAAAATCGTTTGCTTACAGAAAAAAAAAAACGAAAATTGAACAAAAACGTCTAAGTAAAAATTTAGCAAGTTTGATTTCATTATTTTGGCCACTTTTCTTGTAGAGTCAATGAAAGATGCTACATTACATGTTAAAAGTAGCTAAAAAAGTGTCTTTCACTCTGCACTGGTAATGCAACTGTTTGTAGATACAGCAAAAACAATTATTTTATGTCTGCAGCCAGGCAGGATGTGCCCGAAAATGAGATTTTTTAGGGAAACGATTTTGCACTTTGATATGCAATCCCTTGGTATCTGGTTGGCGTAATCTGTAGGTTCCTAAGATGTACCGGTCTGGGTTCTGCTGGCCGGTGTAGTGCGGATCAATTGTGCCCTCATGTACTGGATCTGAAGCCAAGGTTCGGATTAACCTCATTACTGCTTGTTGCTCTACAAAATGAAGAGATTGTAAATTGTAAATATCTTATTATCTGCTACCTTCAGGGCATTTCAGGGATGATTTACAACACTGGTAAGGGGACTTTGCCAGACTGCTTATTGTGCAGTTTACAACTAAGGGCTTGTTTACATGGAGGTTGGGGACCCCAGGTAGGTGAGGTAACCCACTTTGGTGGGGTAACCCACCTGTCCATATAATCTCTCATTTTTAATTTGATCATGTTTACATGATAGGTGGGGTGACCAGGCCAGCCCCATGTTACCTCACCTATCTGGGGTCCCCCACCTCCATGTAAACAGGCCCTAATGAAGGGATGAGTAATGATGCCCCCCAATGTGAGTGTTAATGTGAGATAGACCATCACACCAGGAACTACCCCCCAAACTCTTTATGAAGAGAGTGTGGGTTCTTTAACGTCCCACAAAATTTATTACATGAGCAAGGTTTGTGAGGAGACTACAGGCCTGTAGGAACGAATTTGAAAGTGAGAGGGCATGATAAAAAAATTAGCCCTAACAACATATTCTTTAAAATCGAAAGGCAAATTGCCTTGTGTTATTAACTCAATATTTTCAACGGTAAATTGGTAGTCTTCTTTTTTTTTTTAATTTTCACCCAAAAAGTGGAGGGGGGGCACAGGCCTACTCCCCCCTCCCCCCTACTCCTACGGGCCTGGACTAGAAAGTCTAACTGTTTGAAGATGTTACTACGAAGGCAGCAGTTTCTTCTTAGTTATTTAAAGACCCCAAGTGTTGGTCCAGCCGGGGTTTGAACCGTGGCCTGCCACTCAGCAGACTTGTAAGCTCTTATCCAATTGAGCTTGAGAACCGGATGACGATTCATAATTTATGTATATGTGATTTTATGGTGTGTAAGCAAAGAAAAGTCAAAATTGGACAAGATACAGTCAATTCTGTCTTAAAAGCCACCCCAGTGGGCAAGCTAGTACTAGTTTACCTTCATTTCCAGCTTTCTTTAACCACCGGTTAACAGCTGGGACAACATCAGGCTTGAATGTTGTAGAAACTGTCTGTTCAAGTGAAGGAAAATCACAATGAGCTAAGGGCCTGTTCATAAACAAACTGTTTGCATGTATTAAATAGAAACATAGGAAATGACTCATATTTTTAACTGCGTATAAAGAAATAAATGTCCTGCACACCAGCTGGCTTGTTTAGCTTAATGGATGGAGCATTGTGCCCAGTCATCACAAAGGCCAGGGTTTGATTCCTGGTCAAGCCTGAATTTTTTCAGGCCCTTTTTCAACCGCTCAGGTTGTTAAAACAACTGCGAGGATCCTTTCCACTTTCTTAAACTGTTTATTGTAACAAACTGGCATGGTGTCTAAGTAAATATCTTTGTTACCTTTTCCATTTCAGCTGAGTCACATGCTTCATTCAACATGTTGGTGACAATGTTCTTGTCTGGTAAAATGACAAAATTTAATATTTTCAGTAAACAAATAATGCCTTTCTTATTTTGTTTGAAATACATGTAATGGTTCTTACGGAAGAAAATTATCTATTATTATTATTATTATTATTATTATTACAAAGACGTGTGATAACTTACATTACATTATCTCAAGAAAAATTACATTTAGAACTACGATTAAAAATGACAAAAACTTCCAGGTCAGTGATAATATTATTTTGTGTATTATTACTGCATGAACAGATTACCAAATAAAAATACCTTTCAAGGAAGCATTTTTCACCCAGGCTTGCGTTGCTGGTATGGCTTTTGGGTTCATGACAGCTTTTAGGGCCTAGAAATAAATGTTAATGGAACTTAAATTTAGCCTTTAGATCAACATATCTGAAAACTTGTGGACATCTCATTATTAAGGACAGTTTGCTTTGCCCCTAGGGAAAGAAAGCGGTTATATTTTTACCTAAACTTAATCCACTTAGTATGGGCAGCCCGTTAATAAGGACACCTTTTTGGCTCCTTCAGTGTCTTTATATATAAACAGGGTTTGACTTTTATTGTGTGCCAATAAAATATTGTGACAGATGCAGTAAGCTCTCTTCCTGTTAATTATATTTCCTATGGACCATATACAATGTGTATTAGACTTTTTTTTAATTACTCTTTTTCTCTGCACTTAAAGAATATTATTTTTGTTTTACCTCATCTGTTCCTCTTTTCTGCATATCTTTCATTTCCCATAAGGTGTAATACATTGTCTGTTGGGCATGGTTTGGTTCATCTGGTTTGTAACCAACTAGAATAGGAACATTAGGAAATCATAGATATTTCTTACTTACATTTTTAACTTGTTTTTTAGTTTGAGATACAATTTTGACATGCTTGCAGGTAGCTACACTAATCTATATGCATAGAAAAATAAAATAGTTTCTTAGATTGTCATACACTGTATGTGCTAATTTCATTTTAAATATTTTTTTTCTCAGTTTTATCTTGGTCAAAATGTTGGTGACATTTTCATTTTGTTCCAATTGTGTACTCATGCTTTCTTCCTTTTGAAGGGATGTGGACATTATTTCTTACTGAGAAGTTCAATTTCATTATTGCTACTTGAACCTTAAAATAGTCTCACTTAGTCATCGATTAAAATTCTTGGCATGGCTGATGATTAGCCTGCACCACAGAGGACACTAAACTCTGGTCAAGTCCATCTGCGAAACAGCACCAAAATCCTTGTTTTGGGCCCCACCTGTGTACCAGGATTTGAGTATGTGCCATGGTTGGCCTGTTCAACAAGCCACTGTTGATTTGCCAGTCAAGATGAAAGGAAATTAGAAACCCACTTCCAGGAATTTGTTGTGTCCTTTGGGGTCCAGAACTAGGATCTTGGTGCTGCTTTGTAGATGTTACTAACAAAGGTTAAATTACATCTCTGATGCAGGCTAGGCCCTATGAGTGCTTTCACAAAGGGGGTCCAGATCTCCTGGATCAGCCACTGATCATAAGTACCTGTCATTAACTCAAGACACTTATATGGTCATAATGAGACTGCATAAGATCCTCACAGCATGTTAATGCTTACATCCTCCATGGCCCAGTAATGTTTTAAAGGTGGATAATGCTATCCACTGGATAAATCTTTATCCAGTGAATAACGCAATTTATTGTTGTCCCTAAAGTTATCCCTTGTATAGTGATTTATGCAGTGGATAGCGCTTTACAACCAGGGCCAGATAAACTAGCCTTAATGCTGAATGAAGAACAACTTGACTGACTGTGTATTCAACTTATCAATAGCTTACCATCATAAGGGTCCTGTCCAGGCTTTTCTTTTGCTTTAGGAAACCCCTTAGCTTCTCTCAACTGAAGACGCAAGAATGATCTGCAGAAAAATTCAAGTAGGAAGAAGAAATAAGGAATCTTAAAAACACTGTTTTCCTCTCTGAACAGTATTAATTAGTAGATAATTAACCTGATGTATGAACTCAATAAAACTTTTACAAGTGGAAATTACAATATTACAGGGGAAGATCCAGGAATTTTTGATTGGGGGGTCCAGATCACAGGGGGGTACCCTCAAACATTACATTTTTTGATATCCTTGGAATTTAGTTTTAGAGTGGCAAATGCAACACTTGTTTTATTAAAAAAATCAGCCAATTAAAAAGAGATATACGATCCTGTCGATTTAAGAATTTCAGAATCAAACAAGCGTCAGATCTGATAGGGGGATTCCGGACCCCCCCGGGACCCTCCCCCTGGATCCGCCACTGTATTAGTTGGGGTTCCACTAGCCTGCATGGCAGGCATTCAATCAAAAGGGAAGAGGAAGAGAATTTGGGCATGAGACTGCGCAGAATTGCAGGGGAGACCACAGGCGGGGGACATTTTCACACTTCTCCCATGCCAGAAATCCCCTTCTCCTTCCCTTTCAAACGCCAGCCACGCAGGCTAAGGTTCCACTGTGTATGATCATACGAACAAAGTACACTATTGAGGCCTATGATATTATAAGTTTTCTAGAACCACAAAGTTTATCATGATAGACACCTTTAAGGCTGGTTTTCACTAGTGTTGGAGTCGTAATCGGAGTCACAAGAGTGCTTATGACTTTGTGAAAATCAAAAGTCGCAGTCATAAGCAGTCATAAGTGCCATGGAATTGGGGTTAGAAGAATCAGAATGTTTCCATTTTCTTCTGCCTCTGTTTATGACTCTGTCACTTACAATCTAGAGAAAACCAGATTATCGGTGTCAGAAGCAGAAGCGGAAGGATAAACCAATCACAATGCATGTTCCCATGCTTTGTGATTCGTTTAGTTCATCTGCTTTTGCTTGCTACTCTGACAGCCTAGTTTTCACTTGATTGTAAGTGACGGAGTCAACTAACTGGAATCAGAACGCTGTTTTCGCTAGATTGTAACATCTTACACTTCTGATTATTTACGACTCTGACTCTAACTCTACATTAGTGAAAACCAGCCTTAAAAGAAAAATTGTTTACAGTGATTGTGAACTCTATGTGATGAGTGACGTCTCATTTTTTCATATGTCATACGTTCACTTGAGTGTCAATGATAACCGTCAAAACCCCCAAATTAGAGGGTATACCAGAATCTAGAGTGCTGGGACAAGCTATTGTTGAAAAATCCTACCGGTGTCTATCATCCATCGCTACCTCCCAGGCACCCAAAATCCCAGACCCTCTTGCCCCTTCTTGCCCGGTTTATGTGCTTAGAGCCCCAGAAAAGGAGAGATCCTAGCGTTCCCGAACTACCGGGTATAATATGAAGAATTTAAATAATAAAAATATGAACGTTCTTTGCCGGCAGTCGCGTCACAAAGCCTTGCAAAACACTATATACTCTCAATACCATACAATGTTGCCACTTAAACCAAATAAAAGCCCAATGTTGTCCTCGAGGTAACTCGCCAAACCTATTGTCAATAGGTTGATTATAAACACTTCGACAAACAAAAGCACTACAGACCTTGTTGGATGTGGATTATTTCTTCTCGTCGGCGAGGTTGGACGACAAGGAGTAAGTTCCCGAAGCGCTCTGTAGTTGTGAGTTGTTGAGTATGTGGTAACGAAATGGTTGCTTTTCACGCGAGGCAGCGGATTTCCAGGGTCTTGCCAAGTATCCTTCCAAGATTGCCGAGAAAGGCTGCGAATTTTGTCGAATTCCGTCTTTGGAAGTCCCTCTTTTCGTTTCTCGTGCTCTCTCAGTACATCAACAGACTTGGAGCGAAAGCGAAGGCTATTTGGATAGCCCGGATTTGTTAAAATGTGCGTCATCTTTTCCTTTTCGTTAACGATCGCTGTTGAATTGTAAAGAGGTTTGTTTACAAAATCAGTCCAGTCCTTTTTATCTGGTTGGAACAGAAATCTCTTAGGGAAGAAAGACAATTCACCAGAGAAGTCAAAAGCAAGCTGTACAAAAAGGGAAACTAGCGGAAAATCAAGAAACTTTCAGTGCGCCATACCGCTCTCCAAATGACAACAAGTAATTGCTTGGTAACTTACCGTATTTAATTTATGCAGGCTCATGAAGTTGACTTTGTCATTCTTTGTCGATCACCTGGTCCGTCACTCATTAAAATCGCTGAGCGTGAATTTAATTAATTATTGATTGACGATGAAACTGAACCGTACTGTTATATTGAAAACTATTTATAGTGCTAACATGACCTTCTTTACAAACACGAAGAAAAAATATACTGTGAATCGAGTAAAGGGTGGCAAGATATTCAACCGATTTTCAACCTGCACGAGATCTTATTTTTTTCTTGTCTTTTTTTTATTAATTAAGGCTGCCGGCAGTTTAAGGCCTCGATTTAATTTTAACAATGAAGGTATAAGGTTTCTGGAACCACAATAATTTTAAGAAAAAAAATTCGCTTCTGAAGCACTAAAAGTTTCAAAACAACTCCTAGTTCGGGCTAGCTTGGTTTCGCGTGTTTTTTACTATATTCTCGCGAGAGGCCACGATTATGGTTAAATTCTTTCCATCGTTAATTATGTCAATGCTAAAAAATGCTGTGTCCTTTTAATTCTTCAAAAGGTTAATTATAAAGAAGTGGAGCTGGCCGCCAAGACCTATTAAACCTCTCTTATGACGCTAATACGATAGGAGCTTGGATAAAAAAAGCTAAGCTGAGAAGTCAAAGCTTGTAGAATATTAAAAATATGCACCTCCATTTTCAGTGACAATGGCCATTAGCAGTATTCGTTAATTTTGAGGACTCCCTCGCCTTTGTTAATTATTAATCGTTTAAAAAAGTCTTTTCTTAAGAGCTCGTAGAACAACTAAACGTCAAGCTCTGTGAGTGGCTGAAATCATTAAACAATATTTCATTGATTCAATTTTAACAATTGTGCTACAGTAGCTTTCCTACACTGAGCCACAGCACAAATCCACAATCCATCGTCGGTGGTATCTAATCGAGTGGGAAAGGCGTAAGTCTGATTTCCTCATTCTAAATTGAAAACAAAGTTCACATGTTTTTCGCCTGTAAAGCAACTTCTCTTGTCCATAGTTGTGATCTGAAATTTGCTATGCAAGTCAACAAAGCTACCCAACTTTTAAGTGATTAAAAATTACGGTGCTAGTGCTCCGCTATAATATACTTGATAAGTTTAGCAGTTGATTTATTTGCACGATCTTCTTTTTATCTATTAGTCACTTGGAAAGAAAGGAACGCCGAAAGTAGACTTCGCTGGAATTATCTTCTAGCAGAACAGAAAAACTTTGATGCAGTTTTCCCATATTTTTCAGTTTTTCTTCCGGTTCCTAGGCAACTGCGAAGAAAACAATAAAATTTGGGGACGAAACTAGTGTTGATATTGAATTAGCCAGTTTTACCCGGGAATAATTTTTTTCGAATAGCGTTATTGTTAATGAAAGTCGCGTGTCAAACTTTGTTTACTACTCATAAAAGTCCACAAATCAGTTTAAAGATGAACTTATTTTATTTCTACGAAATCAGAATGCCATTCATTAAACACAAGAAATTGGCAGGTTTATATAGAAAATACTGACCTATAGTCGAAGGAAAATGAGTTTATATGTATGTTGTCTTGTAACCTGCGATCAGGCGGTCCTTAGCCTGCGAAAACATCCGTTTCTCCTCGCTCTTCGCCGATGGGGACGTTTCGAGGAGAAACGGATGTTTTCGCAGGCTAGGCGGTCCTTTAATTCTTCCCTTTTTTGCCGACTTTCGCGCTCCCGCCC
>CALNXI010002658.1:41012-62845 GCA_942486025.1 Porites evermanni | reverse complement strand
AAAAGTGTATACATGGAAGTATATAAGAAATTTACACTTACAAGAGATAAAAATAATCTCTCCCGCTTTCCTCTTGTATTCCACGAGTTGTTTGTCTTTGGCTACACAATAGTAGATCCCTTCATCCCGTGCGGTAACGTTATTTATAGTGAAGATCTGGTCTTCTCGCATGAGTTTTTTCCCATCGGGTACAAGCTCAAACGGCGGCACTTGACCATATTCATATAAAAGTCCGGTGTGATATGCCTCCTGGAAGGTTGCGCAATCCATTACTACATTTTCTCCCTGAGTAACTTCGTATGAAATGAAAAAAGGGTCCCTAAACCACAAAGACTGGCCTTCCACGGCTACTGCAAATCAAAAAAGATACCATTTTGTCAGCGTTCTAATGATAATTTATTAGGGAGCTGTCTTAAGGAAACATAAGCTGTATCTGCTACTTTCTGTATTGATTTTCTTTGTATCTGTTTATTTGTTTGTTTGTTTTGTACAGGACTCTGTTTTAATTAGCTGTTAATGCTAAAACAGACAAAAAAATTTGTGTCGTGTGTCCACGCCCTGTTATAGAAACACACAAGTCGTAAAATGACAGCGAAGAAATGTATCAAAAAGTGTGATGCACTTACAGAGTTACAGTTTTGCTCTTTTACTTATATTTTTCTCTTTTTCCATTGCCGTCACCGCCGCAAAAAATCTCGATGCCAACGTATAAATTTGGGAGAGTGCACCCAAGAATTATTGATTTAGGGGGATCCTATCTCAAAATGCTAACTGTTAAAACGTGTGGTAAATTAGCTATGATTTCCACCCTTGTCGATACCCTACTTTCCTGGTAAACTTTAAGCACGCAGACTCTTAAAATCATATCCACTGCCGTTATTTCTTGCTGAGGTGAAAACGGGAAATACTTTTTAGGAGGCATTACTTTCGGATTTAAAAGCTGAAAAAACCATTCAGCAAAAAAAAAAAAAAATGAGCACAGCACGTATTATTTAATTTCATGCAGAATCTATCAAATATCTAATTAGATAATTCAGAACAAAATTAATTTTATTCACCGTATTTATAGATAGCTTTGAAAAAGATAATTGCATAATTTACCAAGAGCCTACTTAATTAGTTATTACATTGCAAATCATATTAGCTTATAATAAGTTAATTATTATTTTTTTTGAAAATATAAGAACATAGGTTTAGAAATATATGCTTCGTGTAATAAGGAAATATTACCCTCAAAAAATCGAGGTTAAGTACAGGTCAGCCTACGTGAAAATCACATTTTTTACATTTCAATATAGAACAGATTCATAATATGAAGATAAAAATGTACGTTTAAGTTTTTTTAAGTTTAAACTCACCTGGACAACACAAAAGGAGGCATCCAGTCACGAATAGGATCAAATCAAATTTTCTCATCATAACGTTTCGCCATGAATTACTCTGTTATAAGCCTTTTGTCATTATCCGCTGTGTCTAACACATCGCAAAATTTTCGAAATTGGTCTGTTGTCATGGATATTTTATTCCTCGAAGCATTGTGAGATCATTTCTGATTTTTCCAATGCGCGCGCAGGAAAAGGCCAACCTCGTTACGACTCGTAGAGAAAATGTTGAGAACATTAGTCCCCGCCCGCCTCAACATAACCCCAATCTTCTCTCACCCCCAAAAAACATAAATAACGACTTAGTACGAGTCTGGCAAAGCCAGGCGGGGAACTGATATAGCCTCGGGGTGGCGGAAGGCGCTTTCTTTGCGAAAAAAGAAAAAATGTAGAAAAATGTGCAGACACTTTTTTGATGGAATTTCCTATAATGTGATGTGGAATTCCCCGCCATGTTAAATACCTATCGACGATGGTGGTCAGATTCACGAAAAGAAAAAGAGCAAGGTCCTCTTACGTGTGGAAGAAAAATTGCCCCAATGAAGTAATTAGTGACGCATTAACCTTTTCAGTGGAAAGAAATGTTTCCTGTACTCTTGGGGTGACGTTATTTAAAACTGACGCAGTTATGACTTTCTTAACACGTTTAAAGCACCTTCTACTTAAATATAGCATTAATAATAATAATAATAATAATAATAATAATAATAATAATAATAATAATAATAATAATAATAATAATAGTAATAATAATAATAACAATAATAATAATAATAATAATAATAATAATAAACCAGCCCACCAGAATACCACGAGTGAGGCGTTTTGGGATATTTCCATCTATGCAGAGCACAACGAAGTTAGAGCAAATCGGATCGACGCGCGACTTGTCAGCCACGAGAAGAAAGAAGTGTTCACAATTGAAATGAGCTGCCCATGGATTGAGAGTAGAGCCAAGAAAGATGAGGAAAAGACACTCAAGTATGGGCCCATGATGTGGGAGCTGAAGCAGAGATACAATGGTTACAGGGTTGAACAGTACAACGTAATAATTGACGTACTGGGTGGTTTCTCTAAACACCTAGAGAAGTCGGTGAGGAGGCTACTAGGAGCGAGAGCACGGAGCGTACTTGAGCGGATGCAGAAGTCGGTCATCTCAAAGACTTTGAACATTGCCAGAACATTTAAGATAAATACTTAGTTAGGACTCTGAGGACATTAGATTGTAGGATTTTCTTTTTTTTTTGCTAGAAATCCAGAAACACAAGTTTACTGATGCTTTTACTTAGATTTTATAGAGTATTGGAGTTTGATATCATTCTAAATAGGCTTTTAGTAGAGATAACCACATTATGATCGCCTCGCTTAGGTATATAAGAGATAATGAGAGTATAAAAACTGAATAATCTTCTAAATAGGCTTGAAGTAGAGATAATTATTTCATCATGTCTTTGCGTATGTTTTTCAGAGTATAAGAATTTAATAATATTCTAAGTTGGCTTTTTAAGTAGAGAGATTCATATCATTATGTATATTAGGATTGTATTAGGTTTCGCACCGACCTTATTTTACTTCTAAGTATAGCTTCTCAAGTGATGTAGGTTACGTTATGCGCCCTATACTACTCATAATGTGGACAGCATTCCAAAGTTTTATACTGCGAGATAATAATAATAATAATAATAATAATAATAATAATAATAATAATAATAATAATAATTTAGAATTTATATTGCGCAGTTCCCATGACGAGATGATCAACTGCGCATTACAACAATACATAGAATAAAAATGACTAAATGATAAACAAGAATCTGAAGAATTACATCATGCGTTGTGTGTAATATTAAACGTTGTGTGTAATATTAAAAAAACCTAACTAAGAATAAAAAGCCTTACTAAAAGGTTTGCCTTTAAAAGATTTGCTAAAAACTTAATTAAAATTACATAGTTGTGTTAGGTATTGAGTAAACCTAACTAAGCCGTGATGAAAAGCCTTACTAATAAGATGCGTCCTGTTTATTTATTTATTTTTATGTACTATAATTCACAAAGGTTTCCCACCTCTGTGACTTAACCGCCTTTTTTACCAGCCGTTTTTTAAACGTATAAAGTTAGTCGAAAGAGCCTACTTCCAATAAGTATAATATGACGGTGACCGACTGGATGTTGTGATGGAAACCTTATAAGAGTCCCGCGATATGTTTTCCAGCGCGGTTTCCACATCCTAATCCAGAATTCTCCAGCATACCGGAACCAGAAACTGTACTAAACTGATCATAAGCTAGGTACTCACTCAGTCAAAGACCCCTCCTTAACCTGAGATCAGGCGTTACTATTATTTTTTTACTTCTTTGCTTCTTTGGCCCGAGAGGGGAAAAAATGACAGATTACAGAGTAAAAGGGAGAGCTAGAGGGCATGATCGCAGGCTAACCCCTCCTATACTCCTGTTGACCTCGGTAGTCACTTGAAGGGATAGACGAGAGGGCCCTTCCTCGATCCTGAGACTGGGACCGAGTTATACGATCGCCGAGTAAATCTTCGTTTCTGCATCGATCACCGCATCGCAATGGCCAAAAAATGGCGCGTAGTCTATAAACCTTATGGCATTTGTAGGAAGAAAGATTACACCGATACCATGGACATTATATTAAACGATGTATTTTCTGTTGTCCTTCAAGAAGATATGAGAAATTCAAATTCTTAGTTGCATAAGTCGCGTATCTTCAGATCAAATTTGAACCACGATTCCTTGCCTTCAAAATAAGCTATTATTAGGAAGCTGAAAGACATTTTTGAGCGAGGCTGGTCAACCGGAAGTAGACATTTTGCAATAGTCGGCACCGGTTTTCCCGCATTGTTGTACAGGTCCTTTCAAAACGCCTCACTTCCGGTTGACGTGCGTCAATCAAAAATGTCTTGTAAAAACTCCCTAATGATAGACTACTTACTCAAGAGGAGCTTTCTCGACTTCTTTTTCCCCTGATACACAAGAAATAGCAATGACGAGAATAATGGCAATCCCCAAAGGGATTCCCAAGAGTCCATATTTCTTCAAAAAATTTCCAATGAATCCTTCGCCTGCCGGAAGAAAGAAAAAAAAAAACAAGTTTATAGCTTCCGCATTCAACTAA
This sequence comes from Porites evermanni, assembly GCA_942486025.1. Classification (NCBI taxonomy): domain Eukaryota; kingdom Metazoa; phylum Cnidaria; class Anthozoa; order Scleractinia; family Poritidae; genus Porites; species Porites evermanni. The sequence continues at coordinate 58,328 of CALNXI010002658.1, read as the reverse complement.
AGATAATTGTAGCTTTGTCATGTAATTCAGTCAAATTCATCCACCGGGAACTAATGTCCAAAATGATTAAGACATTAAGTAAATAACTGAAACGACGAAGAAATATTTCCACAAAAATAGGAAATACAAGTGAAGGCACGAATGGCCAACTGAGACGCCGGATTCAGGAAACGGATTCAGTAATTAGGGTCTCTGAGAACAGTTCGCCCTAACACTTTTTCAAAGTTCATCTCTGTCCTTTGCAATTGTATAGTATAATACTCGGGAGACCTATTTGTTTGGCCAACGGAAGCAATCACTGGCCACGGGTCTAGGGGGTCTGTATATCCGAACCCCTTGACACTGTATCCATCAACCCTGTATATCATGAATTAAACAACCAAGTACTTTGTTAGTACTAAGCAGGAGCGTAGCGTGAGATTGGCAAGATATGCGCACGGGAAGATTAACGAACTAAGATTGTCACCTATTCTTACTGAGATTCCCATAGTTATTCTTACAAAGATTCTTACCTTTTCTTTTAGACTTTCCAAAAGTCCTTCGTCGGATTTCATCGTAATATTATAAATTGTGGGGATTTACCCGATTCTATCGTGGCTGGCATAGGATCCGCCATTAAATGTTTATCGAGCGCACAGAGATAGGTACCTCTCGCGACTTCGTCGCTCGCGGTCGGCCGCTTCGCGGCCAAACAAGGCTCGCTCCGCTCGCCAAGAGGTCGACTTGTAGCAAGTCTACGTTTCTTACTAAGATTTCCATAGTGATTTTCACCAAATTCTCACTAAAATTCCCATAGTCATAATTAGTAAGACTCTTATCTATTCTTACTAAGATTCCCATAGTGATTCTTACAAAGATTCTTGGTTAAAAATCACTTCTGGAATCTTAGTAAAAATAGTAAAGAATTTTACTAAGAACCACTATGGGGAAATCTTAGTTAGAACAAGACCCCATAGTGGGGAACAGTGGTATGCCGGCTCACGTGACAATTTGTAATGAAGCGGCAAAATAAGACGAGTAGAAACTTTCTGGACCCACCCGTGCACCCTTTTGTCATTTACCGTATTTACTCGTTTAAGCGCCAACCTCGAATTAGCGCCCACCTCGAATAAGCGCCCATCCTAAAGGCAGAAAAAGTTAATAAGCGCCCAGCCTCGAATAAGCGCCCACCCCACCACACTCCCTCCCACAAAAACTCGAGTAAGAGATAATAAGAGACCCTCCCGAAGACGGAGTTTTCTTCAGAGTATTTTACAGAAACCTTGCTTTGTTACATCTTCGCTTTTTGTTGTTACCATTTATTATTTTGTTGCAAAATAAACATACTAAACTTTTGAGAATGGTTAAAATTTATTAAGCGCCCAGCCTCAAATAAGCGCCTACTATCAAGGTCCAAAAATTTAACAAGCGCTCATGGCAGTTAATCGAATAAATACGGTAAGTAATTTCATTGCTTTTACTAAGATCGGTAGCACAAAGGGGCAAATAACAGCTGGAAAATACCTTTCTCCGGTTCTACGCTTTCTTCCGAATCATCTTGAACCATCTGGGTGTTATTCTGTATCACTGCAAATAAGAGAATTATATGTTCGTAGTCCCTACAAGTGGAAGTTCTCCGGGGGAAGTTCAAGTCATTAAAGTGTCTGCTAGGGATTTTGCTGCTGTCCCTAATAGCCCAGGGCTATGTTAGACAAAGTTTGGATAAGCAACCCAATGTTGGTGCGAAATTCAAACGTGAAATGAAACCCGGATTACAGTGGCAGATCCAGGGGAGAGGCCCGGGGGTGGGGGGGGCGGCCCCCCCGCCCCCCTTTATTGTTAGACAAAACTGAGGCCACACGGGCCGAAAAAATTGTTTCGGAGAACGCCCCCCCCCTTCCCTTATCTCAGGGTCTGGATGACCGGACCCCTCCCTTATCTGAAGGTCTGGATCCGCCAGTGGATTAAATATATATTTTTGTTTTATTCTTTTGTTAACTTCTTCATCGCCTTGCCATAAGGATCAGTTTGCCGTTCATATTTCTCTACAAGTTGTTATTGTACTGATACAGGTCTACAACTGGGAGATCCGGCACCACTCATTGGTTTGTCGCTCTAGACTTGCTGATATTTTATATATTAGTAAAACATAACTCATGTTAGCGCTAATCGGCCTTCGTACAACCGCGCTCCCCCTCGGGCATGGCTAGAAATTTCCCAGGGGTACGCATAGTTTCCCAAATCAACCCTAGTTCGTCTCCCAAATCGTTTTCACGCGGGTGATTAAATTACTGGTTTATTGATCAGCATGGTTAGGTAATTATCTTTGTTGGTCTTAAAAGAGTGTTCTTCAGGCAACAGTTACGGCATCCACGGCTTCTTAGCAAAATCAGGGAAAACACCGCATTTCGCGATCGTTTGGAAAAATTCATTTGAAAGAAGTAGGTAATTTCACTGTTTTTCAGCTATCCTATTTCTATTTCTATATCTTATTTTTGGTCTATATTGGTCTTTTACAAACTTTTTAGGTAGCCATGGGGAATAAGAAGGGGAGAAACGCCTGTTTCAAACGTCGTGCTTCTGCTGATCTAAACTGCCTCGATTTTAGCCCGGTTCTAGCACGACCGTAACAAGACTTGGTTTCAGAGGTCGAATTTAACTCACTAGTTGAATAAAAATAGCCGTTGCGGAAAACAAAACTTTAAAATAAAAAGCGATTTTAGTGAACTTTTAGAATGTATTCTAACCTATTCAAGCAATTTATGAATTGAGTTCAGCAGGGCAGTAGCATGACGTTAGAAACAGGTCTGGCAAGCGAAAAGGAAATCCCCCCTTTCTCCCTTTCCACAAAGTAAGCCTATGCGGCGCCAACCTCGTCCTCAGGGCATTTTTTGAGGGAAAAGCCCTGGGGACGAGGTTGATGCGGTTCCTATAGGGCGAACAGGAAAAGAGGAAAAAACAGTTCCCTGACGTAACACGAAAAGAGCCTTATTACCCTCTGTACCCTGGTGACTACAGAATCCCGACAGATAAACCTTAAACTATGAAGCAATCTTAAGCAATCCAATACTCACCGTAAAACATGACCTGGACACCTTTGACGGTACAGCCCTTAGAATTGCATGCTGAGACACTGTAAGTGCCACCGTCTTCCATTGTAAATGGAGGGTCCACTGTCATAAGCCGACCGCTGTCATAGGTCTTGTACCTGCTTCCAATCATTAACTCGTGGTCGTCCTTTTTCCACTGCAATTTGATTGGTTGAAGTCCTTTGGCTGACACAGTCAGTTCAAAGGGATTTTGGTTTTTCATGTTGATGCGGAGTGGAGACTTTTGTTTAAAGAAAAGATACGGCTTGCTCGCGGCCAGTTTCATTGCCACTGTCTCTTCCTTAATAGAGTCGTCTGACTTTTCAATCTCAAAATCTACAGCTGCCGGTTCCGCTACAGGAAAAAGGATAACGAATCAATTATTGATTGACTACAACTGACCGTGCTAAAATTGTCGCTAAACTTTTCATAAGCCGAACCTAATTCGACCCAAATTATTTAGACCGGCTGAATTGATTTAGACACCGATCTTAATTGCAGCTGAACTAAGTTCAAAAGGCGGAAAATGCTAATTTCGCTCAAACAGCTTACAAAATACGTTATAATAAGTTATGCATTAGGTTCGGTACATTAAAAGTTCGGCTTTTGAATAAAAGCCGTTCCAAAGTCGCTTCAAAGGCGAAATTCCCAGTTTGTCATGCAAATACTACGAACACGTTTACGATCAGAAGCATAAGGTTATATGCTTCTTTTACGGTCTATTCTTGGATTTTTGTAGGGATTGTAGGGTGCAGAAAGTATCGTTAAGTTCTTTTTGTAGTATGATGTGGACATTTTCAGTTTCTTTCAACCCTTTGTGTTGAGTCAGTTGATGATAGCACCTAATTTACTGTCATTCTGACTGTTAAAACTGAGTCTTGCTAAGACTAAGCTTGCCTAACCTCTCCATACAAGGGGCAACCTGGTCTCCAGGGCTATTCCCTTAGAATCTAGGAGGGTCGGGCGGAAAGTACATAATCTTAGGAAAAAAGACTGCGTACGCCCGAAAATTAATACAGAGCGTTTTATGAACACCTTTGTAAATAGGTTGATTTTTAAGCTCCATTTATTGCAATGATACGCTTTTTTAATATATACATATAACGTAGATATTTTTATCATAGTTTTTATCTTCTCTTATTGTAACATAAGATATGTAGTTTTATCTTTTGGTGAAATAAAGACTCATTATTATTATTATTATTATTAATTTATTTTTATTTATTATTATTATTATTTATTATTTAGAGGGAGTCATAGTCTAGCCTCTACCTTTATCTGTGTTCCAGGGAAGGCATTTTTAAAAGTGTATACATGGAAGTATATAAGAAATTTACACTTACAAGAGATAAAAATAATCTCTCCCGCTTTCCTCTTGTATTCCACGAGTTGTTTGTCTTTGGCTACACAATAGTAGATCCCTTCATCCCGTGCGGTAACGTTATTTATAGTGAAGATCTGGTCTTCTCGCATGAGTTTTTTCCCATCGGGTACAAGCTCAAACGGCGGCACTTGACCATATTCATATAAAAGTCCGGTGTGATATGCCTCCTGGAAGGTTGCGCAATCCATTACTACATTTTCTCCCTGAGTAACTTCGTATGAAATGAAATAAGGGTTCCTAAACCACAAAGACTGGCCTTCCACGGCTACTGCAAATCAAAAAAGACACCATTTTGTCAGCGTTCTAATGATAATTTATTAGGGAGCTGTCTTAAGGAAACATAAGCGGTATCTGCTACTTTCTGTATTGATTTTCTTTGTATCTGTTTATTTGTTTGTTTGTTTTGTACAGGACTCTGTTTTAATTAGCTGTTAATGCTAAAACAGACAAAAAAATTTGTGTCGTGTGTCCACGCCCTGTTATAGAAACACACAAGTCGTAAAACGACAGCGAAGAAATGTATCAAAAAGTGTGATGCACTTACAGAGTTACAGTTTTGCTCTTTTACTTATATTTTTCTCTTTTTTCATTGCCGTCACCGCCGCAAAAAATCTCGATGCCAACGTATAAATTTGGGAGGGTGCACCCAAGAATTATTGATTGGGGGGGATCCTATCTCAAAATGCTAACTGTTAAAACGTGTGGTAAATTAGCTATGATTTCCACCCTTGTCGATACCCTACTTTCCTGGTAAACTTTAACCACGCAGACTCTTAAACTCATATCCACTGCCATTATTTCTTGCTGAGGTGAAAACGGGAAATACTTTTTAAGAGGCATTACTTTCGGATTTAAAAGCTGAAAAAACCATTCAGCAAAAAAAAAAATGAGCACAGCACGTATTATTTAATTTCATGCAGAATCTATCAAATATCTAATTAGATAATTCAGAACAAAATAAATTTTATTCACCGTATTTATAGATAGCTTTGAAAAAGATAATTGCATAATTTACCAAGAGCCTACTTAATTAGTTATTACATTGCAAATCATATTAGCTTATAATAAGTTAATTATTATTTTTTTTGAAAATATAAGAACATAGGTTTAGAAATATATGCTTCGTGTAATAAGGAAATTTTACCCATAAAAAATCGAGGTTAAGTACAGGTCAGCCTACATGAAAATCACATTTTTTACATTTCAATATAGAACAGATTCATAATATGAAGATAAAAATGTACGTTTAAGTTTTATTAAGTTTAAACTCACCTGGACAACACAAAAGGAGGCATCCAGTCACGAATAGGATTAAATCAAATTTTCTCATCATAACGTTTCGCCATGAATTACTCTGTTATAAGCCTTTTGTCATTATTCGCTGTGTCTAACACATCGCAAAATTTTCGAAATTGGTCTGTTGTCATGGATATTTTATTCCTCGAAGCATTGTGAGATCATTTCTGATTTTTCCAATGCGCACGCAGGAAAAGGCCAACCTCGTTACGACTCGTAGAGAAAATGTTGAGAACATTAGTCCCCGCCCGCCTCAACATAACCCCAATCTTCTCCCACCCCCAAAAAACATAAATAACGACTTAGTACGAGTCTGGCAAAGCCAGGCGGGGAACTGATATAGCCTCGGGGTGGCGGAAGGCGCTTTCTTTGCGAAAAAAGAAAAAATGTAGAAATATGTGCAGACACTTTTTTGATGGAATTTCCTATAATGTGATGTGGAATTCCCCACCATGTTAAATACCTATCGACGATGGTGGTCAGATTCACGAAAAGAAAAAAAGCAAGGTCCTCTTACGTGTGGAAGAAAAATTGCCCCAATGAAGTAATTAGTGACGCATTAACCTTTTATGAAAATTGCCTAACAACAACAACAATTTTAATAATAATAATAATAATAATAATAATAATAATTTTTTTAAGACAATTTTATTAAAAAACTATTAAAATCCTATTTACAATTAATTCGCTTAAAAAAAAAGAAAAAACTATTCATTCAAAAACACTATTTACAATTTCTGTCGATTTAAAAAGCACTTAATTTAGCTTAAAAAAAAGTTAATTACAACTAAGAAAAATTTTTCCGAATTAAAAAACATTTCATTTCAATAACATAATTTCAATAATGCTTACGCTATGAACGTCAAAAGTAACTAACCTCGGCGGATCGGAGCATTGATCCACATTTTGAAGTACCGTATCCATTCTTGGCTTACACAATGACTTCAACAGAAAACACAGGTCGTTGGTCGTAAGGAGTCGAAGAGTTTGCCGGAAAATAATTTTATTCAGTTCCAGTTTCCGCGCGGATACCTGATTTTGGAGTATCCGTTCTAAATCCGTTTTAGTCTTAAGTTCTAGTCACGACCCTCCCCCCAGGTTCCCCCCAGGGCTCTTGGCGGGAAAGTTGTGCCAGCGGTCACGACCCATCGAAAGTGAAAGAAGAGTTGTGGAGCTGTGTTGTAGATACTCAAAGGCGGAAGAAGGGGATGTCAATGAGAAAGACGTTATTTTTATAATCAACGGAAACTGGAAGTTACGTTGATAAATCCCCTTTGTCATGTTCCAAGAATCGACCTTTGAAGGCCTTAAAAGTTTCCGGGAATCGTTCGTAAACACATATAAGTGAAAGTTCTACTTTACCTCAACTCTTCTACGTTTACTCCACGCTTCTTGATTTGAAAAAAGCAACAACATTTGCGCCTCGAAAAATGGAAGAAGAAATCGCCAAAACAGAGTATTGTTCAAATTGGTAAGTTTCTTATTCTATTACTTGTCGTTGATTACGATCTTGGCCGATCTGACAAAGGGAAGACTGAAAACCAAATAGTTCCTGCTTTGCTGTGTTGAAAATATGCAAAGCGTAACTGCATCGTCATATTTTTTTGAAATTACGCATATGTTATTTTATTTGTAAAGTTAAAACTTTGCTTTGCAAACAGTGGCCTCTTCAACGATCTACAGCACTATTTGAATCTGTCTACTGCCAGGAGAGTACTTTATAGGAGTCCGTCCATTCCTTGCTCAATCTTCTAACGTACTTTAATTAAAAAATAAGCCATAATTCTAGTCGTATTGCTTTAATTTATTTTAGCTTTTTATCTATGATCTCATATGCGATGTTTTTCTTACACTGTTCTTGCTTCGTTATCTTGCAGACTTGTGGCTTGGTTAGCCTATTACATATTTATCGAGAAACTAATTTGAATTATGATAATCGCTTCGTGATATTAAGTGATCGATACATCTGCCCTTACTAGTAGCAGTATTAGACTTGCGTGTTTTTTTTTCTGTTTTTCTTCTGTTTTGTGCCTTTAATTATCGATCTGGCTGATCTAATCATTGTGGCAATATGTTATCCGTTTATGAGCCAGCGTAATATTTTATATAGAAAATCTTTGCCGATCTTCCGTGATTTTTTAACTGATTTACTACCAGTCCCACAAAGAGAACCCATTCACTTGGAAATCGGGTAATTACCCTTCGAGATTAGAGCATCGCAATGATATTGAAGTGAATTCTGATGTTTCATGTAGCGAAAAATAGTCAAAGTCCAGATCTCAACATCACAGTCATCATTACAAAGCCATTCTTTTGTTGTCAAAGAACATGGATTTTTTTTACTCATTCTGGCTAGGCATCTGTCATGCAATAATATTTAGAGTTTATTGAACCTTATTCAGAATGAAAACAACCTTTTGTGTAGGGAAGAATCACTAGGAGCAAAGTCCATTAATGGAGCTATAGCCCACTGTACAAAAATAAATCCTTCTTTACTAAGCAAACACTTGATGACTGAAACTTGCCTTTGGTTTTGTTGAGGTGTTCATATGCTTGTTACCATGATTTCTCTTCTCCCAAATAATGCTAGAAATCCATAAAACAGTGTTCTGTGGCCATTCTTTTCCAGCTGAACATGTATGCTATCAAAATTAAATTTTCTTCCTTGCGCACCGCTCAGGGTAGAACCTTATTATGCATGGAGGGCCTTTTTGTGCTGAAGAATAATTATTATCTTTCACTGCTGCAAAATTAGTTATTATNGATTTTTTTTACTCATTCTGGCTAGGCATCTGTCATGCAATAATATTTAGAGTTTATTGAACCTTATTCAGAATGAAAACAACCTTTTGTGTAGGGAAGAATCACTAGGAGCAAAGTCCATTAATGGAGCTATAGCCCACTGTACAAAAATAAATCCTTCTTTACTAAGCAAACACTTGATGACTGAAACTTGCCTTTGGTTTTGTTGAGGTGTTCATATGCTTGTTACCATGATTTCTCTTCTCCCAAATAATGCTAGAAATCCATAAAACAGTGTTCTGTGGCCATTCTTTTCCAGCTGAACATGTATGCTATCAAAATTAAATTTTCTTCCTTGCGCACCGCTCAGGGTAGAACCTTATTATGCATGGAGGGCCTTTTTGTGCTGAAGAATAATTATTATCTTTCACTGCTGCAAAATTAGTTATTATAGCAGCATTGAAGGAGGTGTCTTTATCATAGGGCACATCTAAAAAAAACTTCTTTTACCTCAAACCTCCCTCTGAAAGTGAGTATTTTACCGACTATAAACTTTTAACTTCTCTTGTACGACAGCCGACGAGACATTCCAGCAGCCAACTATGTCATGCATGTCACACATTGTCAAAGGAATCTCACATTATGTAAGGTGTGTGGTGAACCTGTGCCGACCTCACAGCAAGAAGAACATTTTGAAGAAAACCATGTCAAGGTGACTGTAACGTAAAATTATTTCCTTTTATATAATTTTATTTCATGGTTTTAACCTCTGAACTCATTTTCAGTCATTATGTCATAATTTTTACAAAATGAAATTTGGATTTTTTGTCTAAATTTTACCTTGACCCAGTCTGGTAGTGAAAGGGTCACGAGTTTCAATCCCTCAATTTGTTTCAGTGGGGGTTATTAGAAGATAAGGTATACATGTACATGTAGGCATCATTTATTTTAAAGGTATAGTTAATAATTCCTGCAGGCTGATACTAGGTGACAGTATGCTAGAGACGAGGGTACATGTATGCTTCAAGACTTGTGAGGCATAATATTAGGTTTAAAACTCAGACACACTTATTAATCTATGATTACTACCAGTATTAAGTTGTACTATATTTGACATGAACAGGGTTGTCACTAAGATTTCAAGTTGCGGGTAAATACAACAAGTAGGCGGGGAATCAAACGGCTAGGGATTTCGTTTGGTTCTATTTTTCTTCTATTTTCCAATAAAAGTAGCCGGGGAAAATCCCCGGCCCCCGGCTCTTAATGACAACCCTGCATGAACATCCTAATTATGGCATCCATGAAAAACTCTCAAGAGTTTTTAGCGTTGCAGGTTCCCCTTTTGATAAGAAATAAAGCCAGTAACTCCAGTACTTTTAACCATCCATTTTTCAGCTGCAATGAAAACCCATGTATTTGGTAATTTATTTTATTTTATAAGATTTGCCATCACGTTTCACATTTGCACAGGAAGTTTGCCACTTGGGGATAAAGATGAAGAAAAATATAAAAATGTTCTTTTTATGATGTTTTATTTCTCCCAGTAATATAGGATGAAAAGTTTGCATGTTATTGCAAGGGTTGATGTGGTATCATTTAGGTCACTAATCCACTGTCTGTAATTTTTTACAGGTCAAATGTGACTGTGGGGAACAGGTGGAGAAGATGAACATTGAGGAACACAAGGTAAACTATTTTAAATAGAGATGAACTTAGCTAATCCACAGTGCAACCTTGATATAACGAACCTTAGACTTTCCACAAGTCTCACGACTTTGTCGTCAGTTTCATTATGCTCTCAGGAGTTGGCTCCTGATTTCTCATGCTTTCTCGAAAAGTCAAACTCCAAAAGAATTTTGGAGCTGTAGGGCTTGACATTTCCATGTTAAATATCAGTAGATAGCCAGCTCCATCTAAGGAAAACACTTAGCGGTCGCGTTTGATTACATTCTCTAGCCTACTGCGACTTGCCACTGCCCACCAAATGTGCAGACTTACTCCGTTTCTCTCGTTTTAAGATGGCAGCCAACAAAATATAGAATTAGAAAACCTAAATTGTAAAATGATGATGTTTACTTCTCCAGCTTGTGACTTCCAAATACCCATAACCCCCACTGAAAGTCCTTCCACTAGGAAATTTTGGGACATCCAGGACTTCTTACCTATTTCTCACTATTTTCCCAGCTCATGGTTCAGAATCTCACATTTTTTGCCTTTTGGGGGATGGCGGGTCTGGAACCTCTATATTTCTAAGTCCTCGGTATAACAAACAATTTTCTTTACCCTAGTAATAGCTATGATAATTAACCTCGAAATAACGAAACCTCGCTATAGTGAACAAATTGATTACTGAATTTTTGGCCCCTGTACACAGAAATGTAATCATAATAACAAATATTAATAATGAAATTAAACATAACATGACTAAAATCACCAACTGGCATAAGTCAAACTTGTTGGTTATTTACAAGTTTGGCCCATAGGAGTTACCTTAGGGCTACTGTGAAACAAATTTAGCCAATCGTAGAAATGACACTGAAAATCAGGACCTCCAGGTTATGTGTCAAATACAGTGACCACTCAGCATGCTATCAAAGCTGTGTGTATTGTACAGGTTTTGGCAATTCAAATAAGGTATTGTCTTTGTTAATTTTAGTTTATCCTCTTCATGTACTGTCACAAATTTGTTGTTCACAAACATCTGCATTTTAGGACCATGTTGCTATATGATGAACCCCCTGTGTAAATAATTGTAAGGCTAATAGTTATAATTAGCTACACAGAACTTTGAAAATGTGCTGTTTGTAATGTGTTTTTGTAACCAGATTGGTTTGCAGTGGAATTCTTTTTGAAAAATCCCACCTTAAATCCTTACCGTAAAGATCTAAAATCTTGCAGGCGAGGAGATCTAGTTTTAAAAGCTATAAAGCTTATTACTGTCTTTAACTTTTCTTGATGGATAGGAAAAGGACTGTCCAAGTCGTCTTGTGAAGTGCCAGTTCTGTGAACTTGAAATTGCATTCAGTGAATTGACCTCTCATGTTGAATACTGTGGGAGCAGAACTGAAAAATGTGAGATATGTGACAGATACGTTCAAAAAAAGGACATCGAACTGCACCTGGAAACTGGCTGCCAGTACCCAGTTAAAGAAGAAAAGAAGTCAATTCCATCCAAGGGGCCAGATAACTTGTTTTCTGAGATACCTGTTGGAATGTTGCATGCTATGGGGCTGTTGGGTTCTTCAGAAACAAGTTCAGAAATGGAGAACTTTTTTCCATTTGCTCCTGGGATGCGTGAATTTGGGAAAATTCTCACTACAGGACTTGGTACTCCACCATTTAATGGTGCAAATTATTTTGGTGATGTTGATGAAGATAGTCCATTTGATGGCAGACATGATGTTATAGCTCGTGGGACACGAGGGATAGCAAAGAGAAGGATTGATCGACACAGTACAGACAGTTTTGAACATGTTGATGTTGATTATACATGGCAGAGTAATGATGACGATGAAACGTTTGCACCAGTATATCAGGCTGACGAGTTTGACGGTACAAATGGCCCTTTCCCAGCATCATCCACTGTAGTTGATGAGCCTTTTCCAAACACACCATCTTCTCCTGTGGCTGACTTTGCAAATGGTTTGTTGGATGTTTTGCTTATCTTTCACTTAAAATTCCAGGTTATCTATGATTGAAATGTTTTATTGAATTAATGTTAATGCTATTCTTGTAGAGAAACAAACTCCTGTATTGATGTTAGCATACAATATTCTTAAACTAATGGTAATGGGTATGATGCGAAGGAGGCAAAAATTAAAACCCCTCTAAAGATCGTTAGGGCTCTCAATGAAACCCCAAAATATCCTTTGATCACCCCAGTCACTAAGGCCCTTTTTACAAGAAGGGAGGGTAACCCTGGTGCTAGGGTTACCCTAGCACTCGCACATTTTTTCTTTTTTTACGCAACATGTTTACAAGGCAGGTAGGGTCACCCTAGTGCTAGGATAACCCTACCCTCTTGGTAGGGTTACACTAGCAAGAGGGTTACCCTACCTGCCTTGTAAACACTCTACTAGGGATAACTCGCCTACCCAGGACAACTTTCCTCCGTCATGCATGACCAGTAATCTTAACAATTTGAACGGAATTATCCAATTTCTGAGCTAAATCATAAATGTCTGAACAATATAAGGTATTTTCTGTATATGTTGATAATATTTTCCTATTTTTTCGTGAATTTAATGTGTTTTCGTAGAGAACTTCAAGTTTTTTTTCAAATCTCAGACGTTACAAAGAATGTCACGCATGATAAAACGTGTCTGTAAAGCTGGTAAAGTTGACCCAGGTAATAGGGTAACCCTACCTGTGAAATTTGCTTGTAAACCAGACCTACCTTTGACCCGCTTGCTAGGGTAACTCTGGCACAAGGGTAACCCTTTCTCCTTGTAAACAGGCCCTAACTCCTGAGTACCCCCTTGGGATGCCATTATATATATTATAGCAGCTATGGGGTCAAGTTTGTTGTTTTGTTTAACAGATACAACTCAGCTTCCTTGTGAGTTCTGTGGGAATCTGTTTCCGCTGGATTCCCTTATCTTGCACCAGGTAAAACAATTATAGAGATAATAAATGGTAATAATGAATAATAAATAGTAATAATGAATAGTAGAAAGTCCAGTTAATTAAGGATGAGCTAAAGCGTGCTGCCTGAGCACAAAAATATTATATTTAAAGGGGTTTTAAAGACCTGCTCAGAGTAGCTCAGTTAGCAGAGCACTGCAGTGCTCTGGGATACCTTTGAGGCCCCCCAATTTTTTTTCAGACCTGATTTGCATTATTTCTTGGATTGCAATTACAACTGCAAAGGTTATATCCTCTCTTAGTATTAGTCATCCTAGTAATCCCGGTCAATCCAGTCATCCCAGTTATCCTAGTCATCCAGTCATTCCAGTCATCCGAGTAACCCTAGTTTTTGCAATCATCCCATTCATCTTAGTCACCCTACTCATCCCAGTCACCCTAGTCATCCTAGTCATCCCAGTCACCCTAGTCACCCAGTCACCCTAGTCATCCCAGTCATCCTATTGACCCTAGTCATCCCAGTCATTCCAGTCATCCTAGTGACCCTAGTCATTCCAGTCGTTTCAATCACCCTAGTCATCCTAGTCATGCGAGTTATCCACGTCCTCCTAGTCCTAGTCATCCCAGTCGTCCTTGTCATCCCTTAAAAATATATAAAACTAGCATACAGTTGAATTACTCCTAAGTATCCATAGAGGTCTTGTAATTACAAGCCTATATGTGTTACATGTTGATAATGATAGGTAATTCATTTGCCTCCCTATGTAATTTTTGTTTATCAGGATTGACATAAATTAATGTTTTGGTGGCACAGTATGGTCCCTGTTTTTCCAATAATTGTCTTTTTTTGGTGTATGTGTTCAGCTGTGGCATATTCATTTTGCTATAACAATGATAATTTATGAGGATTGATAATGTGTATCATGGGCCTCGCTGAATGACCCATGCACCCATGCCTCTAATGTTGTTTGTTTAGCATGTTAGATTGTGCAGTGGAGGTGAAATGTACATACAGTCAGTGCTATCGTAGATTGTATTATTAATATGAAACTTCTTTTAGAGTGGTTGTCAGCTGAGGTCATTTGATTCCTATGCAAGCACCGGGTCTGCTGACATCTTTTATGATGGCACTCCTATGTACGACATGCCTGGACCCTACAATTCTACTGTTCCTGTGGTAAGTGAGGGAGTGTTTTTTTACAGTTTGTTTATTTATTAAGGACGCGAAAAAAATTGGCCAATAGCTGACTGGCGCATCCCTTGTAATGATCCAAGAAACGGTTGTGAGATGCATTTCTTTCCAAGTTTCCGTCTTGTTTCCCGAATTGATGTGGCTCTCCTATCTTTGTCAGTTATGAAGGGGTGGAGATTAAGACCCTAAGTGACTCCTGATCTCGTGGCTAATTCTCTATTTTATTGATATGTATATACATGGTAAAGTGCTGGGAGAATGAAGTAGAAAATCAGAAGTCACTTATCGCTTTTGTCCATGCTGCCCTTGACTGATCATGAAGAAGCATTTAGAGTATATGTGTGGTGACTGGAACATGAGTAGAACATGCATTCACCAAGATCACAGATACTAAATAAAACGGAAGGAATGAAAAATAATGGTACATTATTAGGAATAAAGTGCAATATAAAAATGACACAGTGGGGGAAGGGCTAAAATAATACACCCCTTAAATCACCTCTTAAGGTGCCTGAATCTTTTGTCTTGGGCCTGGTTCAAATTATTTTTCATCCCTAATAGGCAAAATTCAGTAGTGATAAAGATGAACATAAAAATGTAGTTTCTGCCCTTTTTTAGCTCGATACAATGAAAGATTCATAACATGTACTGCCTCTACTCTAATGGCACCATTTAGCAGTGCTGGGTGGCCCCTGGCACCTTTCCTTTGGCTCTTGGATGACCAGGAAATATGGGTAACCCTGATTTCACAGATTCCAAACACTTGGTTCCTGTCAATTTTTCTTAGAGCACAGCCTTGAGATTTAAGCACCTTAAGCTGCACCAACCCCTGGGGAAGACCACGTTGTTGAAGAAGTTTTTATCAAAATTTTCTTTATCGAGTATCATGACTCATTGTTCTTACTTGTGTATTTTTTAGCGTGAGGATATTGTTGGCAATCACAGGGAACTGACAATTGAGGATGATGAAGGTGAAGTTTCTAAAAGTTATGTTTATGTTGTTGATTTAATTTAATTTAAACAATAATTGTTTTGTTGATTCACTGCCTCTTCTATCTCATATAATTTATTTGCTTTACGTCAGACACCTTTATGTTTAAGACTTAAAGAGGTGTTCATTTTAAGGAAGTGTTCACCTTTTAGAGGGACAAAGAAAAGGGCTAAAGAAAGGCAGGGATCAACTCTAGGGACTAGGTGACGGCCTTATAGAGAGTCAGAGAAAATGACTGTAGAATGAAAGGGACCATTTCTAGGTGTCTGTTCTAGGAGATCTCCACCTTAGAGAGTCAAGGAAAATGACTGTAGAACGAAAAAGAAAAATCAACGCTAGGTGTCTGTTCTAGGGAGGTCTCCACCTTAGAGAGTCAAAGAATATGAGTAAAGAAGGGCAGGGACCAGCTCTAGGTTTTTATTTTAGGGAGGAGTCTGCCTTGTAGAGAGACAAAGAAAATGACTGTTGAACGGCAGAGGAAAACTCTAGGTGATAGTTTTAGGGAGGCATCCCTTCAGGTTTTATAAGGAGAAAGAAAGAAAACCTTTGATCCATATACCACCTGTTAACGTGTGTAATGAAAGAACTACACCCATGATTGAACCGAGTCTGTTCGTGTTTTAAGTTGTAACATTTTTTGTTCACATGTGACTTAATTGGAAGTGATTTTTTTGTGTCTGTGGACCCTGAGAAGGGTGTGGCATCCTCTTATGAAATATCTCCTGTCATGAGAAAAGCGCAAGTTGCTGTCGGTTAGTGGTTTCTTGTTGCAGAGGAATTTCGAATAGATCATAGGTGAATGGCATTCGTATTAATGACAGCGCCTCACCCTATTCTTTCATAATTTTATTCTTCATAGATGATCCTGATGCCACTTTTTTGCCTTGTGAATTTTGTCAGGAGCTTTTTCCTTCTGAGAGTCTTATTCAACACCAGGTAAATTGTTGGATTAAACTATAGTAAACTACACTAAGTTTTGAGCACTGTTTCCAAAGTTTTCCAAAGATTTTGGAACCTGCACAATATTATTATCCAGGCATCCCCCCCCCCTCAAATTGTCAGAGACCTTGTAAGCAAAGATTTGCAGTAGTATACATTGTTATAGTTCTTTCCTTGTGAAATTCACTGTGTTTGCAACAACGCAATGCACAATCCAACGTGGCAGTTAACCCTATAACCAATATCAACAAATGAATTCTTCAGACTGATCTCCATACATTTCCCTAAAAATTAGTTGTGAGAATTTGTTAAAAGATCAAAGCATTTTCCCTTTGATGATCATTTCACGAATTCTCATAACCGTTTTCTTTTGATTATGTATTGATATTGTTAGGTGATAATTGATGTTGGTCAGTTAAAGAGTTAATCTTTTAGTTAGTGGGTCCCAGGAGTCACCAGACTAGTATAAAAATTTTCCTTGTAACATCAATCAGGGTTTACACAGTCTTGAAAAGTCCTTGAATTTTAAGGCAAGCCCTTTAAAAGTCCGTAAATTCCATTTTTCCTTGAAACGTTCTTGAGTTGTCTTCAACTTTGAATGTAGTGGCTTGGAAAGTGTTTTTTAATGCTTTTTGGATGTCCAAGACAGAATATGAATCATAGCTCAGAGAGATTAAAGTTTACAAAAAGCGTTTTATGCTAGAATTAAGACAAGTGAACTGAAAAATGTAGAGAAGTTGGGGGAGGAAACAGTTCAAGCCTGCAAATGTGGACTGCAAATGTGCATTTTGTACAAATTGTGTAACTACATTTCTAGTAGATGGTCCTTAAAAATCTAATGTGGTTCTTGAAAAGTCCTTAAAAAATTATAGTATGCTTTATCAAACAGAATGGTCTTGAGAATTAGAATCATGATCACTCAAGATGTATGTCATAGAGAGGAGAAGTGTGACGTCACGTTACCATGGTAGCCAAATTCCTGGATCTCTACAATCTTTCTTGACAGAGACGGCCATGTGCATTGTCGAACGATGGAAGAAAGAAATGGACTACCATGTGTTTCCTTAGTGCAATCATGCACAGGAAGTGATACACATAAGCTTTTTTTTTTTTTTTTTTC
>CALNXI010002658.1:2210-39207 GCA_942486025.1 Porites evermanni | reverse complement strand
TGCGGCGGCTATGGGGATATGGTCATGGTCTCCCGAGCGTAAATGGTTTAATGTATTTATGCTTCGTTTTGTTTGTTGTTATCTAGTCCATCTGTTATGCTGGTCCCCCAAGCCTTGCACCGCCTCTTCCTTATAACGGTTCTGCACAACCACCATTGAATAATTCTCGACCAGAAGCAAGAAGAGGGTCAAGAAGTCGGCCTAGCAGACCTGTTTATGAAGGAAAGAAGATCCAAAAGTCCATAGAAAATTTCATACCTACAGAGCTGGATGATTTCGGCCCTGATTCACTAGAAGTGAGACGTAATGAAAATGGCCTTCACCGCGAGAACGGCAACTATGGCTTTGATGAAGTGACCAGTGCTCCTATGAACAATGAAATCCCCAGAAGGGTGAGCAGCGATCGTGCTTTGGAAAGAGAGACTCTAGTAAGAAATACAGACAATACGGGAACAAGAAAACAGCTACAGAGAAAGGCAACTGGAGGTAATGCTGTGGTCGGGGAGACGCCAATGGGAAGTAGCGACTTACCTCACAGGCTGTCAAGGAAGGAAACATCTCGTGTCAATGGGGTGGCAAGAAAACATCAGCAGAGAAAGACAAGTAGAGATAATGCTGTGGTCGGGGAGACGGCGATGGGAAATAGCGACTTACATTACAGGCCGCCAAGGGAGGAAGCATCTCGTGCTAAAAGCGTGGCTGTGGACCCACTAGGAAAGAGGTCGTCGGAGTTAAGAATCGGATTCACTAGTGATACTCACCAGGCCCCAGTGGTCAAGCCAACAGAGATTAGTATGGGACAAAGAAAAATGAACACCGGGGCCGCAAGGAAACCAGCAAGTGAACGAGCACGTCCTGCCCCTGTGCTACGGGCACGTGACAGCACCAACGGCACTGTAAGTATATGGACAAAGTGTAGTGTAGCACCACAATCTGGGTGTTTTCTGGAAAACGCGCGACCGCTTTTCAGAATTGGCTCGAGTTGTGTTGAGGCAAAGGGAGACTGAGGCATGTCTTTGTTTGGGTTAGGTGTTAAGTGTTAATTTTCTCAGCCCACGCTGTTACTGAGCTTAAGCAAAGACGTTTTTGAGCGACGCACGTTCGCCGGAAATTATTACTTTTCCTTATTAATATGCCTTGACGCTAACAAATTTGTATTGTTAACTTTCCAAAATTCTTGCTAAACAAAGTAATCCCTCTGTAAAAATCGTAATAACTTATACAGAGAAAAAAAAAACCTATTATATTGCCTATTACTCAATCAAATACTTATACAATGTGGAATACTTTTCTGTGTCGTTACCTTGCTGATTTTTAATAGTTCTGGTCGAAGACCTTCCTCTACTGACTGACATTCTAAATAAACCAGACCTTTTTCTCAGAGAGTTTGAGTATGACCTATGAGATAAGTTTCGTTTTAAAACCCTCCCTCGCATTCAAAACAGTATTCAGCAACCACTACTGAAAAATTACAAGGACAGGTGATTCGTTCCTCAGTTGAATCTCAGTGGAGCTAGGCGTGGAAAGCGGTGAGGAAGAAAGAGAACAAGGGAGAGGGGCTTTCCCCTTCGCTTTTTTTTCTCCCCTTCCCTCTTTCTTTTTTGCGCCTGGCATGCAAGATGAGTGTGAGACAAGACAGGTCTTTGAGCCTTAGGCAAAGATATCACTCAAAATGGTACTTTCTAGGTGAAGGTTGCTTTAGGTATCCATCCTTTTAAATGTCTTTTTTTTTTTTGCTTTTTGTTCTCTTCCAGAAACCCTTTCAGCCAGGAGTGGATGAGGCTACACAACGCAGCAGAAGGGATTCAAGTAGAAAGTTGCCTTCTCAAGTCAATAAATCAGACACCAGATCGAGGAGGCCGCGGCAAGACGGTGTGTATATAGTCTCCGCCGAAACAGTGCGATCTAATACCTCTCGAAGCGGTAAAATTAGTTTTCAAGGTTCATCTAAGACGGTCAATCCATCTAGCGGGTCTAGTGCTCATATGTCATCTAATCCACGTAGAAACCCTCCGACATTTACAGTCGACGGAATTTCTGTGAACAGTGCGCGGGGAAAACTGCAAGGGACGAATTCGGAATCTCAGACAAGAGACACCCAGTCTTCAACGCAACCAAAGAAGACTACAAAAAAGAAAGTGGTGTAATCGTCTACTTAATCGTCTACCTCGTACTATGTGTATTGTCACGTGATGTTGGGTGGGTTACTCAATGATCTACTAAGGAAAACTGAAATAATTTTGATGAGTGTAGGTCCGTTACAAACCCTCTGGCTCGAACTTTTCTAATGCGCTGTTGGCGATCAAAGTGCGCACCCGAAGAGGTAACAAACTCTCATGCACCCATAGGAGCTTACGTTCCAGGCAACTACCATTCCTGTCCATTGATTCCTGTCAGACCCCGTCGCCATTGTAACAACGCACATAGGCACATAACCTGTAATTAGGCTTTACTTTTGTGTCACGTGGCAACTTTATCTTCCTTGGTAACTAGATCAGCTCCTTTCTAAGTTCCTTTGATAAAGAAACGCATAAAACATTTCATTTGCATTCGCGGGGCATGTTGATAATGGTTTTGCTGAATAGTTCGGGTGATGTGTCGTATAGTTAGGGATCTTAAGCAAGGTTAACGGCTACGACGACGAGAACGGCAAAAAGCAGTAAGTTTAGATTGGCAAAACAACAACTTTGCAGGTGCATTACGCTTTTTTGAACATTTCTTTGCCGTCATTGCACGACTACGACCTGAAAATGCCCATGTTCACGTTTTGTGGAGGACGTGAACTCAAAACGACTAGTTTCTTTTTCTTTTCCTAACCTTCGATGAAGTCTTTTAGAATTCAACTCCTGAAAAATTGCCAACATTTGACGAATTGAACAAAATGGAATAAGCGCGAAAAAGTTGGAAGTAGCGCGACTTCACTTTTTAATTGACGTTTTCGAAGCCGTCGCGGTCGTTTTTGGTTAAACTCACTAATAGATACAAAGAAGTGCATAAAGGGTTTTAACTCCTGTTGAACAGGGTTTCACTAGCTCCTTATTAAAAACCACATGAATCTGTGGCCTCCTACGTTCACAATGTGCAATATATTCTCCAAAAATTGTAAATAAAATTCTTTTTGAGTGTCAAGCGATCAAATTTTCCTTATATTTTTCCTACAAACGGCTTGTCTCCGTTGCATGTATTTATTTGTTTCCATTTGGGAATTGAGTTTTAACCATTGCGCTCCTAAATATGGCCAAAATTTTGCTAAACGCTGTTTTCCCGAAAAGTAAAAAAATAAATAGTGCTTCGTCAAAATACTGCTGAAACGGTTTCATTTGAATGGCTACAACATAGGATTTCACCTACAGACTCAAAAGTTACGGAACTACCTTTAGTTAGATCTAAGCAAGTATTTATAAGTGGGTGTTATGTGTGCCGGGCCTTTCAAATTTACCTCTAAATTCAAAGTGATAAAATTTACCGCGTTTGTATATAGAAAAACTTGATGTATCATCAGTAGAGGTAGACTTGCTGCAAGTCGACCTCTTGGCGAGCGGAGCGAGCCTTGTTTGGCCGCGGAAGTCTACAGTAGAGGGAGCTTTAAAAGCTAATTTTTGAACTATTCATTAGTCTTCAAGATGTAATCTCTGTCAGAAATCAAATAAATATTGAGTTCAAAGAGCTAGTTCATATATCAAGCAACCGGTCTGTGATTTTAACGTTTGACACTTGGTAATTACAGCTATTTCGAGAAAGGTCGGAAAAGTATGCACTCGACAATCCCGAAAGGTAATATGGGATATGCGCAATACACTGTTCCTGACACTGAAGTTGTCGAACCTACTTTTGTTGCTTTCCTTTAGCACTCACAGACATATGTCCATGGCCTCTCCTGCCATTCTTCCAAATTTCTTTGGAAAACAGTGGATTCAAAACCACCCACAATATCTTTCGGGGTTGTCGCGGGCACTTTATCCGACAACCTTTCTCAAAATAGCTGTATATTGCAGTCTTACTGCGCTATTCACAAACATGCGAACTCTATAGTTCAAAAGCCGCCCTCGCAATTGCGTTTTTGGCTGCCGTCAATCATAATTACGATCACAAGTAACGAACCTTGAAACACAGAAACACACAAGACCAAGACGGATTGAAATCCTCCAATCACAAATCAGAAACCATGACCTTTTGAACCTGTTAAAGTAAAGTTTTGTTTCCTAAGAGGACCGTTAAGATGACTGATGGCAGCGGAAAACGCAATAGTCAGTTGGCTTTTGAACTTCAGAATTCGCATGTTTGTGAAAAGCGCAGTAAGGCTGCAGCTGACTTTGTGATAGATCAGATCAGTACTATACAGTAAAAAACCTGCGACTAAGAACCTGCATTTTTCCAAGTTAGCCTAAACAGGTTCTTATGTAAATGGTAATTATTACATAGGGGGCCTAACAGGCAAATTTTAGCCTAACAGGGTCTTAGTGGCGGGTTTTTACTGTACTACTTCTCATTATAATTTGATGCCATAATACCAGCGTCAAACAAATACCTGACGGTTCACCAACAGGTTATCATTAATAGTGACAGTACTTGCTGAAACACACTCAAATTCATCTTTGGCTGCTTGTAATTCAAAAACTAGTTTGGTCTCCTCCGTTTTTTATTAGCGAATTTTAATCAGGGCCGGGTTGTTCGAAGCTGAATTAAGATAACCCAGGCTTAGTGCAAAATTTGACTTCAGATAAAAAAGCCTAGAAAGGAAATTTAGTTTAATTCTTTTTATCCACAATTTGATGACTGGAAGCGCTAAAAAGAATAGAGAGAATTATCTAAAAAAATGTTGTTGAAAAGAAACGCGGATTCATATCTAATCCAGACTTAACGCTAATCGGCGTTTAAGCAACTGGGCCCATCATATCAAGATTCAGCTTTTCTAAAAGTTTTAAAGGGAAAAGCAATGATTTGGAGCGGGTCCGGAGCCACCTCCAATTATGGAAAAATTAAGGGGCTCTATACCCATTCGCGGCCTTACTTCGTGTAACATACGAACATGAGGCATTTTTTGTCCATGTTTAAAAGACCCGTTGACACAACTTTTTAAGGCTATGTTCACACTAAAGCGGACAGCGGACAGTAGTGAACACCTATCCGATATGTGACTCTCCATTTTAAAGATCGGCGCGGTGCAGCTCCGCTCCGTTACAGAAATCGCGCCGAAATCACTGTTCTTATGTGTGAACAGAAGCCTAGACTACGAGTAGTCCCCCATTTTTCCTCAGAGATAATAGGGCGTGGGAAACGCGAGCGCGCGTGAAAGTCACTCCACGCGAGAAAAGGAGACACGCGGCGGGGAGAGACGAAAATTGCCTTTTCTCGCGTGGGGTGATTTTCACGCGCGCTCACGTTTCGCACGCTCTACTATCCCTGAGGAAAAATGGGGGACTACTCGTAGTCTAACAGAAGCCCTATACGCTATGGTTTCCGCGCCGGCGCAAACGCTATCCGGTAGAGTGTGAACATAGCCTAAGAATGCTTAGCAAAATATGCAAATAACAACTCAGCAATGGAAAATGGTCGGCGCTGAACTCGTGTTTGAATTGTAAGGGTAAGGGTGTTCTTGACCGCTTATACTGTTGCCATGGTAACAGAAAATGATCATAACTTGTTATGCAAACATCGGTTAATTGTTTGGTGCAATTGTTATAGTATTACCGAAAACATTGTGGTAGCACTGATTCATAAGTAAAACTCTCAAAAATGCAAAAAACCATCATGAGCCACCTTAACAAATCCTCAGATTTACATTAAGATAATTTTTTTGGTCCTAATGATGGGAAAAAAAAAGTGTTTTAGGAGGAAACGTACAGAGATGAATGGGTTAAGGTGACCTAACTGATAGGTCGAGACCTGAAAATTTTGCCCTGGCAAGAAAACCTGTTGTTGAGTGGTCAATCTCTTATCCAGAGTCTTCTTGATTTTTGGTCAGCTAGCAGCGTCTGCCTGCTGACTAAAAAGGCCAGAGTACTCTGGGTCCGATACAGCTGTGTGTTTTAAAGCTACGGTAAGTCGGGCAACATAAATGAGTAACTTGTTTTGAAACATTACTAAAGAAGGTATTGAACGCGATATGGCGCGTTATAAAACCCACGTTCAAACCTGTCTTGCAAACAAATCAGGTTGTTGCAAGTTGCGTGAATACTAACTACTGATTGGACAAAATTGAGCAGGAGTCAGGCCATACACGGGACTTAAACCCCATTTATACGTGCTAAAAAATCGGGACGGCACGCCAAATTTTTGGCACCGTGCCTCGTTCACCCGTGCCGAGACTACCTCCGGGAGGTAGTCTAGGCACCCCTAGAATTTTGAGCACTGGTGCCACACTACATTTGGGACCCATACGTTTACACGTCGAAAATTTTAAAATCGTCAGCACGGTGCCAAAAATTTGGCGTGCCGTGCCGATTTTTTAGCGCGTGTAAATGGGGTTTTAGTCACTTACTGTCAAACAAGTTTGTCTTGGTCGGTAAAACGCACAACCTGTACAGATTTTGTTGCAAAAAGTAGAACTTCTCTCCACTTTCTACAACAACTTTTCGCAACCTGTAACAACCTAATTGTTGCAAGACAGGTTTGATTCGCGGGTGGTAAAACGCGAGACATCGCTTTTCAGCTCGTTTTGTATCAATGCTGCAGAACAAGTTGTACGTTTTTGTTGCCCGTTTTTCCATACCGTAAAAGAACTTAAAGGTCACTCATGGCTACGATATAATGAAGCTGCGCGGACCTGTGAATGCACCCGTAATTGTGCCACCTGCTATCATTGTTTACCAAACGACTTTTTAAGGCAAAAGAAAATTTCATTCTTTTTCTTCAATAGTCACCACGCGGGAAATGTGCAAAGGAAGTGAGTACACTAATTGTTTTAAAATGAAACGCACTCCAAGAGTAAAGCTTCTAAAAAATAGAAGCTTTTGATGATAACCACGGAACGGGGAATTGTTTTGACTTCAAGTAATTGTTCAAACACACATCACTTCGTAAGCAGTTCAATGAAGGACGGAAAGAGATTGCAGCGGAAAGTTTCTCCCGGTGTTTTTGGCGGCCATGTCGACCACTGACGAAGATACCTACGAATTAAAACAACAGAGAAGTACTGGATATTTGAAGACTGTATTTATCTCGAGCGGCCTGAGTTGCTTTATAACAATCGCTGTTATTTCGTTTTTATTACGAAACACAGCGTTTGTCAACATCTACATCCCAAACACTGACGCGCATGAAAACAACAAGAATCTCCCAGAGCGAAGATCATACGCCAAGAATGTGGAATTGGTAATCTTGCCCTTCGCTGTTAAACAAGGCGCGGTGTGTTTGGATGGTTCCTCCCCGGGATACTACTTCAGACAAGGTCATGGTAAAGGTAGCGATAAATGGATCATTCATTTTTTCGGGGGGGCTTGGTGCTTTGACGAAGAGTCTTGCCTTCAACGGAGTAAGACACGGTTAGGATCTAGTAATTTTTTTCCGCCTCACCCTCCGACATTGCAAGGAATTCTCTCGGAAAATGAGAAGATTAATCCAGACTTTTATAATTGGAATTTGGTGCTTTTGTGTTATTGCGACGGTGCGTCGTTCACTGGCTACCGACCGGATCCTGTAAATGTTAACGGACAGTACATTTATTTGAGAGGAAGAAAAATTCTCGAGATTATTATCGATCAGCTACTACAGAGCGATTTTCAGAAGGCGAATCGCCTGCTCCTTAGCGGGACCTCCGCTGGAAGCTTAGGAGTAATGATGCACGCTGACTTCATCCGAAGCCGAATTCCCAAGTCGATAGATGTTCGTGCATTAGTCGACTCGGGTTACTTCGTAGATGTGGCCGCCTTAAGCGGAGATAACATTATTAACAGACATTTCAGAAAGATGTTCGACGTTCATAACTCGGTGGGGGGCGTCGACGAAGACTGCGCTCGGGGATTCACTCCCGAAGTTCGCTGGAAATGTCTCTTCCCCCAGCATGTGCTAAGGTTTGTCAGCACGCCTCTCTTCGTGTTACAGTCGGCTTACGACGAGTGGCAACTTATTCACATTCGCGGCATCAACTGTCAAGTTCCGGAATACAGCGACAATTTCATGTGGAAACGAAGCTTGTTTCGGAGATCTACGAAAGACACTAGTGCCATCCCGAACAAGCCGAGCCCTGATCGGAGCTGGAACTACAAACACATCCACGGTATCTATTGCAGACCACCGGAATGCACGCGAGACGAAATGGCAGCGATAATGCAGTACAGAAACGTTAGCCTATATGCACTGCGTCCTGTAATGCAGTCACCGACTGCGGGACTTTTTGTGAGTTCGTGTTTAGAGCATTCGCAGAGTTTGTATGATGACACGTGGACTGGGATTTTTGTCAATGGATTTAGCGTAGCTGAAGCTGTGGGGAACTGGATGTTTGATAGGACAAACCAACACCAACACATAGATTGTGAACTCCCCTGCAACCCTTCATGTGCAAACGTGTGGTGATATTTTCTAGGCTGGCGCTTTTCACTGAATGAGGTACATACGTCGCCACTCTATAGACTGCGTGCGAAACAAAGGGAGTGGAGAGGGGAAGAAAAACGCAAAGAGAAGAAAAGAAGAGAAGGACTGAGGAGTCACATAAGCTACAACCCAATCACTCTCTTCCTCCTCCTCACCTCCCAGTGGCGGATCCAGACCTTCAGATAAGGGGTGGTGGTGGGGGGAGGGGGGGAGGGGGAGGGGTTGTTAGTGGCCATCCAGACTCTGAGAAAATGGGGGGCCAATCTCAAAAGAAAACAATTTCGGCCCTTTTGGCATCAGTTTGGTCTAAAAATAAGGGGGGCGGGGGCCGGGCCCCTCCCTTGGATCCGCCACTACCTCCGCCACTTTATGTATTGTACTACATACCGGGGAGGGCACTCAAGGGAAACTTAGACAAAGGTGTGCCGCCGGGGTATCAAATAGCCTGCGTAGCAGGCGTCGAAAGGGATAGGGGATAGGGAGAAAGGGAAAAAGGGAGGGGGGGTTGGGGAGTGCTTTTCTCCCTCCCCCTCCCCTTTTTGCGCCTGCCACGCAGGCTACCTTCAAATGAACATCAAGCTGAAAACCACGGCGAATGCGTAATGTACTGGCCATGCCGCGGAGTTGGTAGTGTGCGCTTCAGTGCTGAATTTCGTTTGAGAACCATACCCTTTCCGTTTAGGACAAATAAGGGAAACCTACACTACCGGGACAATATAGCTGTAAACTAGAAACGCATCATCCGCCTCAACTTGAACAAGCACCATGAATTTCGATATATACTACCCTAAATCCTCCAAAAGAAAAAAAAGTGAAAACAGGAGCTCATAATCGGGGTAGGACACTGTAACTGGATACCTTCTCGAATAATGGGGTTGGTTCCATCTAAAAAGTCAAATGTGCTATTTTTAGCAAAAATTGTGCCATCTCGTGTGACACGCGCTCGCATGTTTTTGCGAGGACGCCGCGCAAGGAAAAACAAACAACATGGCGTCAGAAGTTACCTCCGTAGAAGATAAATAAATTCAATTTCTGTCATCATTCCCTCGCTGATTTTGAGGCAAGATCTTGAGGATATCCTCTTTGACAATATGAAAGACTGTGAATATAATTCTGATCATGATAATAACCGTAATGACAGTGTTTTTGAAAAATCTAGTTACAAAGAGATGTCGGAGATTTCATGGGATGAATATCCCGCTCGGAGGCGAGAAGAAAAGAAAAAAACTTGCGGGAAAAAATTTTCCCACCTGTTATCCTTGGCAGCGTGGCGCCTTGATCAAGGGGCCGACCCTCCGTGTAGATAGTACAGGTTCGACTCTCAGCGTAGCTGTTTATTTCTTTCTTGCACACTTTTTTTCTCGTTTTGTTTTTGATTTTTTGAATCATATTTTTCCCCTTTGGCTTGTTTCCCTTTATTGTTACTGCTGGCACATAACTGCTTCGCGAGGTTTTTGCGATAAACGTATTTCTGTAGCCTGAGTTGCAGCCGGCCCACGCATCGTTTATGTTAATGACATCAATATTTTAAAAACCATAAGCTTAGAGTGACTGGGACGCAGGCTAGAAATGTTTACAGCTATCTCGAGAAAGCTTGTCGGAAAAAATGTGCCCTCGACAACCCCGAAAGGTAATATGGGATATGATCAATACAGTGTTCCCTGACACTGTAGCTTTCAAACCTACTTTTGTTGCTTTCCTTTAGCACTCGCAAACATACATCCATGGCGTCTCATGCCATTCTTTCAAATTTCTTTGACGAGGAGTGAACTCAAAACCACCAACAATACTTTTCGGGATTATCGCGTTCACTTTTGGGACAACCTTTCTCGAAATAGCTGTAAATAATATTAGCTCATTCTTCCACTGTGCATGCATTGTATATCGAGTTATTAAGCCCTTGAAAAGTTACGAGACCACTCAAATAAAGTCGCAAACCGATCGCCCATCTCCTGAAATTCCACACGAGAGCCGCGCATATTTGCGGGTCCCCGCGCGAGTTTGTGACGTTGAGGTAGCGCAGTTTGTTCTAAAAATAGCACATTTGGCAAGTTCGATGGAACCGCGTGGACCCCGCCCTTGCGATCTCCAACTCCGATTATGGCTCCTGGTGCAAACGATTCATTGTGTGTCCACGCAGATCATTTCAAATGCTGTAGTTGATCGTTTGGTACGAATTACACGACGGTTTCAAATTACGCAAGAAGCGTGGAAGAATGACAGCATGAAAGTCAGTGGTCAAAGAGGCAGTTAAAGATTGCTTCCAAATTCGCCCAGATACAAACCCAGTAACACTTCGAAATTATTTTAATGTAAAATGTTTTTGTCGGTACCTGGATATAAGATGTACCTTATCAACCTGATAACTGACAAATTGTGACAGTAAATAAATAATAATAACAAATACGACTTCCCTAGAGTTTCAGTAAAACAGAAATTCTCCAACTGATATTTTTTTTCCTCAAAAAAATAAAAAATAACCGCTACATTTTTTTACCTCTAACAAATCGCAATGTCTGGTGAATTTTACCTAACATGCGTTTCTCGGCGGAAATACCACTGCGACTTCTCAGGTTCTCGTCCGAGTGTAGGTTATGCTATCAGTCGCGAAAACCACGTGATCCAGTCTTTGCGACTTCTTACAGACGTTTCGAAATTGTCGGAAATTTTAACCGACTGGAAAACCTTCCCTATTTTGCTCACCTCAGCTTTTCTGACTTTAATCGTTGTCTTTGTTTTCGTAGTTGGTCGAACTCCCTAAACATCAATTTTCATACTACAAGCATTTACTACCTTTGTTGTCATAGCTGATGAACTCCCTAAACATCACACTACAAACAATTACTGCCTTGGTTTTAGTAATTCGCTGAACTCCCTTAACATCATNTTCAGTAAAACAGAAATTCTCCAACTGATATTTTTTTTCCTCAAAAAAATAAAAAATAACCGCTACATTTTTTTACCTCTAACAAATCGCAATGTCTGGTGAATTTTACCTAACATGCGTTTCTCGGCGGAAATACCACTGCGACTTCTCAGGTTCTCGTCCGAGTGTAGGTTATGCTATCAGTCGCGAAAACCACGTGATCCAGTCTTTGCGACTTCTTACAGACGTTTCGAAATTGTCGGAAATTTTAACCGACTGGAAAACCTTCCCCTTTTTGCTCACCTCAGCTTTTCTGACTTTAATCGTTGTCTTTGTTTTCGTAGTTGGTCAAACTCCCTAAACATCAATTTTCATACTACAAGCATTTACTACCTTTGTTGTCATAGCTGATGAACTCCCTAAACATCACACTACAAACAATTACTGCCTTGGTTTTAGTAATTCGCTGAACTCCCTTAACATCATGCTACAAGCATTTACTCCCTTTGCTGTGGCAGTTGCCGAACTCCCTAAACACCACACTACAAAGAATTACTGCACTTCGTTTTAGTAATTGGCTGAACTCCCTAAACATCATACTACAAGCATGTACTAGTTATTGGCCTAAAAAATTTAAAAATGCACGCATGCTCAGTAACACTTGTTTCCAAACCTCGTATTCGTGGGCGTCGTCGGTGCTAAAACTTCCCCACAACATCAAAGGATATCGCTATAATCATACACGAATCCTGTACGACCAATGTTTCCCTTGTCGTCTTCGACTAACAGCGTAGAGGCATTGTCCATAAGCTCTCCCCTGGAGAGAGAAAAAGTGATTGGTGGGTTGGGCTGGAGGAATTCCCAGTGCTTATAGACTTCACTGTGTGACTTGTTCCATAGCTCAATCAGTCTTATTCCGTTTGGCGCGTCAACAACAAGTTTGTCATCGGCGTCTTCTTTGGTCGCTACAACGTCAGAATCACTGAAAACGAAGGAATTTCCCCAGGAAAATTAACCAAATAATCAATACGATGCACGTCTTCAAAACTTAAATCTCTCTAAATAATTCTTAAAAGCTACGCAAAGCTATTCTTAACAATATTCCTAGCCCAACAAACCAGCTGAAATCTTGCCTTAATAATTCCCTGTTACTTTCATCTTTACGTGAAATCTGCCATATGTCAACATCGATCTTTCCAGAAACAGTCCGAAAAAAACTTGTTAAAATAAAGACATTTTATTTGTGTTTTCATGTTGGTGTCTAATGAAGAATCCAGATTGGCTTTCTCTCCTTGGTATCGAAACATCCTAGCTATTTACCACGTTAAATATCATGGGCGGTTTCTTTCTTCTTTTTGACGTATTCATGGTTTTTTTTTCACGGTAAATTTATCTCGAGAAAGTGCGGTCACACGCAGCACACCAACTTTCCACAGTAAAAGAGTCGTTTACCAAGGGAAAAGTGTCCCGTGTAACCGCACCTAATGATAGTTTTTATAGATTTTCCCCTGTGATTATGGTCAATCCCTTCTTTTTAAGTGTCCGTGTTTGAGAGATACACTTCTTATTGAGATTCAAAAATAGTTTTTTTTTTTATTAAAAAGTAAATTTATCTCGAGAAAGTCCGGTCACACGCACCGCACCAATTTCCCATGGTAAAAGGGTCGCTTATTAAGGGAAAAGTGTCCCGTGTAACCTCACCTAATACACCTTTTTACAGATTTTCCCCTGTGATTATGGTCAATCCCTTCTTTTTAAGTGTCCGTGTTTGAGAGATACACGTCTTATTGAGATTTAAAAATAGTTTTTTTATTAAAAAGTAAATTTATCTCGAGAAAGTCCGGTCACACGCACCACACCAATTTCCCATGGTAAAAGGGTCGCTTATTAAGGGAAAAGTGTCCCGTGTAACCTCACCTAATACACCTTTTTACAGATTTTCCCCTGTGATTATGGTCAATCCCTTCTTTTTAAGTGTCCGTGTTTGAGAGATACACGTCTTATTGAGATTCAAAGAAAATGACTAAAGAACAGTAAGAAAACCAAGAGTTGAATCCTCGAAACTAGCAAACATTTAAAATAGGGGTAAATTGAGTGACGTTTTAGGGTATCTGTAGACTGCGCGAGTAGACCTGGGATAACGGAATAATCGAAAAACGTGAACGCGCGTGAAAAAAGCCATCCGCTATTTTCTTGCGCACTCAAATATTCTATGTTGGTTCTTAACATCCCTGAGAAAAGTATGAAGTACCCTGGGTACCAGAGGATTTTTCTCGCGTGCGATCGACGAGGCGCTTCGTCGGCCAAAGGCCGACACGTTTGAGACTTGAACGAAACCGGAAACCACGCATGAAAAGCCTTTAGCACCCGGGGTAAGTATGAGACTACTTAGGTCTAAAGTATTGCCACAAGTACCTGCTTAGAAGTGCTCCAAGCGATCCAACAAATTCTCCACTTGTACCAATGATGCCTAGAATACTTCTCCCCGGGGGAGCCTTAAGGTGGTATTCATCACCACCCACCCCTCCCATCCATATACTAGACTTTTGATTAGTGTGGAGTCTAATCGCATCAATCCATCCTCCAGCTCTGACATCAATCCCGGTGATGTATTCATCCGGGGAACTGATGGTGAAGATATACCGCTTTCCTACGCCATCTGTGCCATGGGGATCCGACAAAACCTCTTGGCAGTCTAATAAGTGACAAGAAAAAATGAAATCCAACAGTCATGATCATTGAACTTTTGCTCGAAAAGGGTGCGAATTGTAATTAAAAAGGGTTGAAATGGTATACAAGAAACAAGTTAGTCTCTTAAAGGGGTCGGTGTGTGATGGACTATCTGGCCTTTGCGGTATTAATTCACTTCAACATTTTCCAGTCACCTTTAAATCTTAAATTTTCCTTTTTTCACTATTTCAAACAGTCCCTCCTTCATTTTTCTTCACCATTAAAAAATCACCCATCAAGCACTCCCAAGGACTCCACCCTAACGGATGCATTTTTAGATGGAAAGAAACTTTAGGGAGATTTCAAAGGAAATCTGTTTTAAAGTTTAGTTCTGGGGAACTAGGCAGTTGATCATAGTCCTCCTTAATATCATCTGCTAAGTACAATTTAAATCGCATGACTAGGAGAGTTCCTACAAATGTTAGGTTATTGTTTCAAAACACTTAGGATTGATATTTAACATGTGTCCATAAGTCAAGAAAGTTTTCCACCCACTTTCACCTCCCCCTCCCAACCCTGCTAAAAGGAATGGCTGCCATTTGGTAGAATAGCCAGGACTACAGATGTGTTTGTGAATTGTTACATTATAGTGAAAATCCATGGCGTAGTTCTATTATAAAATGGAATAATAGCGTTGTTGCTAAGATTTCTTCAATATCTTCCGGTTGTTGTTGACAATGACTGACGTTTCGGCGAACTGTGCGGTAGTCATCTTCAGAGTCAAAGTTAGTTGCATCACGTCAGTTGATGGTATAAAACTCTCGGTTATTGACCTGATTGATCAATTAAGTCACGACATTATTGGTCGTCTGTCGGTTAAGCCGTGATGTTACTGGTTATGATGACTCTGAATGTCCAGTGACACAGGACAGATACGGAGTATTATACAGGACCAGGCCACTTACAATGTTGAGACCGGCAAAAGCCTTAGCACGCTACTGACTGAATACAAACGAGCGACAAAATGGGGAGGTCAACAATCACATTGCTGAACACCAATTTAAGACGACTAATTGACGGACTCAACAAAATTTACAACAACAGAATTACTAGACAACCAACAATGCGACTATCAAGAAATTACTGTTAAACTGGGACAAAAGATGGATCAAAACACACCAATACATTCAGAGTCATCATAGCCAGTAACATCACGGCTTAACTGACAGACAACCAAACATCACGACTTAATTGACCAATCAGGTGAATAACCAGAGTATAATACCATCAACTGACGAGATACAACACAGTTTGACTCTGAAGATGACTACCGCACAGGTTGTCAAAATGTCAGTATCTACATTCCTTCTACTCATATTCTTGTTTGGGTTACCTACTCAGTTAGTTCCACAAACTATTTAGTTGTCCCAAACTCTGCACAATAAACCTACAATTGAAATCCCCTTTCCCTTCACAGTCTCTCGATTTTATATCTAAAGCACTAATTTGTATTAATTATAATTATTCTGTGTGAGTTTAAATAAAAATTGACTTGACTTGACTTGACTTGACTTGACTTGTCAATGACAACAGTCCTTTTCAGGACTACGCCCACCCAGACAATCAAGCTTCACAAAATCATTAAATAGATATTGAAAGGCATACCAGATTGTTCTTGATTTCCTATGATCTGTATGCAGTTAACATATTCCCCAGTGTGGATAATAAAGCCCCCTAGGGCTGCCCCCTGGGACTCTAGCCACTTGACACTGTTGAATGACTGCTGATTCTTCTGATGGCAGCCACCACTGTTACCAACAGGACCACAAACATTGTGACACCAGTGCACTAAGGGATTGTTAAAGACACTTTCATCATCTCCTTCAGGACTGGAATTGGATAACCATCTATGAATCAAAGAAACTTTAGTCATATACGAGTAGTCAACTGTCTTTGAGAGAGACTGCACCAATAAGGACTGGGAATTACTGTTTGTCATAGTGAGGATGATCAGCAAAAGGGATTTAATAACAAAATGATGCCATAAACTTCTCAGGAAAAGCTGTTTAATTATATAAATAAAATAAAAAAAATAAATAATGATTTAGAGGTAGTACGCTGTGCATCCACAATTAAAAGTGGTTCTTTATCTACCATTCCTGGTCAAATCGGAATTTGGAAATGTTGGTTTTTGAGGAGAAGAGAAAACTGGAGGACCTGGAGAAAAACCCCTCGGAGCAAAGGAGAGCACCAACAACAAACTCAAACCACATGTGGTGTAGACACCACGACTTGAACCCAGGCCCCATACTAATGGGAGACAAGTCCTCTCACCACTGGGCCACCCTTGTTCCCGTTTGCTAATAGATGATCATAAAAGATGCATACAATACTGCTAAAAAAAACATAGCAAGTTTGTTTCCAAGGCAAAAATAGAAGTTTCTGAAACCTTCCTGGCTAGTGAAACTCAAAGAGACCATTTTAGGAGGTGTCCTTCTTTACATAGAGGTGCCCATGGAGAGAATAGAAGTGGTGATAAAGGGCTGGTAAAGGCAGTTGATAGTAGTTAGGTGTAAGATTGTAAAGTCAAACCTCTATTAAGCGGTCGCCTATCAATTTCTTGAAATTTGCTTCCCATAATTCCTTTAAATTAATTTAACCTCTATTCAACGGTCACTTGTATAAAGCGGATGTGGTCACCATTTGGATCTCCCAAATGGCTAATTTTATTGTGATTTACCTGTGCTAAACAGTCAGCTTGCTACACAACAATCAATAAATGGCACATTTTTTGACACAAAGATAAGCAAAGCATGTCCAGTTTCTTTCATAACTCATCACATGCAACATAAGATTATAATCTGGGCTGTTAAATACACATCTCTCTCTTCATGTTGAATGAGGTTTTAAAATTGTTGATGATGTGCTTGATTGTAAAGACACTTGCCTGATGAACATTAATGTAAAATTTGTTTAGGCGTGAACTCTTTAAAATATCCAAATACACTTGAACCTTCGCTAAGGCCACCTCTTTACGACAGCGACTTTTTTTCGTCCCAGAGGAGAAAAAATCCATACATCGACTCTTGTTTGAAACCTCTCTAAAACAGCCACCTCTTTACAACGGCCACTTTCTTCTGTCCCCACAGTGGCCATTGTAGAGAGGTTCAACTGTACTTTTATCATAAATGTTGTTACTGTTGTTGTGAACAAAATAAAGACTGTGAATAGAGTGTTCAATTTTGCCCTCTATGTCAATTTCTGCAACATAATGGGGTTAATTTAGAAAATTTTTTTACGCAGTCATCTGGTGGCTAATTCCCAGGGGTGACCGCTTAATAGAGGTTTGATCATAGTAACCTATTTCAACTGAAAACTAACTTATATCTACACAGTATAAAAGTTGTGCTAACAGAAGAAACTCACTTATGATAAGAAAGCAGAACAGCAGAGGATCTATACCAGTGGGCTCCATGGGTCCAATCACTAGGTGTGGCAACGTTGGTGTTTTCAACGGACACACTCCTATCTTGTGATCGGGATACAAGTGCTTCAGCAGCTGAGTAGCCTGTGGTTGACACACGAGCTGAAGTTGCTACAGCTCTGTTGGTAGATTTTTCTGGGTCTACTGTGACAAAGGAGAAAAGGATATCTAACAACATTATTCCACAGGTGGGCGTTGGATTACGAGATGGTACATGGCCAACGAGGCGTGTAGTGCCGAGTTGGCTAAAATCAACTCATATCCAACAACTGTTTTATTAAAAACGCCCCAAAATAGTGGGAATTCTTCCTGACTTTATTTGTATATACAACCGATTTTCAGCTTGTTTTTAATTTTGAGCAGACGCGTACAGTTACCATATTTGGAGGGTATGGTATAATGGCTCACACGTCATATGAGAAGTATGTTTTTCACTTGAAGTCAGGAAGAAAAGTGCAAGATGACAGGCATGTTCCTCTATAATTGAAAGCACAAACAGTTACTGAGTTTAGGGGGCTAGGTCACTTTTTTTCTTACAAAATGATCACAGAACTGACTAAATGGTTGGGCAGGAAAGTGTGAGTGCCATGATTTCTGGCATATCTGTATAATGAGTTCTCCTTGGAATTGTATTTCACAGTATCAAATACTGCGCCTCTTCCCTAAAAGATTACTACAGATTTTAAACGAATTGTAATATTCTATTGCATGGAATATTCTACCTTAATATGCCCGCAAATCTTAAATTCGGCTATCGACACTTGCATTACAAAATCATCAGTCATTGTACTTCCTGGTATGATAACACCTGCTGTCTCTATGCTAGGCAGACAACCACTTTTGAGAGGATGTGAGCTTCAGTGAGTCCAAATTTGTCCCCCCATTTTTCTTTAAAATGAACCTACATTTAAAAATGTTTAACAGTCCATCAAGCACACCCTAGCTACAGTCCCACAGTTGTCTGCTTTGTAAAAGTTCAACTGTTTCTACTATCAATCATTCTCTAGCACCTAACCTGGCTTCACAGATTCAGCTATCAGATCCTTTTCTAATGAACTGGGTTTTCTCCACATGGTCCATACACAGTTCATGTCATCAAATCCCCTACCCATAATGCCTTTAGGAGTGTGTGCCAGATCAAAGCAGTGACCGAGTTCATGCATTGAAGCTCCAAGACCAGTGGCGTAGTTTGCCCAGTAAGTGCCCCTGAAACAAAACGAAAAAGCTTTTTATAAGAAAAATCTTTTGCTCCCAAGAGGGAAGAAAACCACACTTCCAAATGATGGGAAAATAGTGGCAACAAGTAAGAGTACCATTGAAAAGGATTTCTATACATGTATATGTTATATGTCAAAATAAAATTAATTTTCTATTTCTTTTGTTGCTCTAATCATTTATGAATTAGGGCTAGCAGAAAACGGAAATTGAAAATCAACCTCTAGGTAAAACATTACTCAACCTGAATATTATATTTTGACCTGTAATATAAACAAACAGTCAAATTACATGGTGAAGGACCACATTATTTTCCAGGATCTCTCTATAATTATTATATCCCTTGTTTGTGAGGGCCGTGGGGCTTTCTTTCTTTTATTTGATTGGTCACACCAAAGAAGTCCATCAACTAACTCAATAGTTAGAACTACACAGTCACTGGGCTGAAGAGGTTTCATAGATACTAGAATAATAACAACATTGGGATTTCATCCACAGAATCTAAAGTTAAAACCACTGTACAGATTATAAATAATGTAGTTATGGGGTTACATTAATATTATGAAATTTTTAATGATCAAAATAAAGATTTTGTCCAAGACAACATTGAGTCAAAAGCTAGAAATTCCATTTAGTAAAAATTAATGTAAATCTTGGAACAAATGCCCTGTGAACAGAGGCTTCTCTCTTGCATGGCTGTAATTGTTTAGGAAGTCATTTGTGTCGCTGGTCAGTCGCGTAGTTGGTTTGTTTTATATGCTCTGGGGTGTGTAAAACAAACCAACTACATGACTCACGAGGGACGCGAGCGACTTTGTTAATTAATGCTAAAAGCCATGCAAGAGAGAAAGAATCATTGTATAGATGGAAAGCAAGTACTTGGACAATAAATAAATAAACCTCTGATCACAAAGTAGGAAAAAAGGTAGGGCATGAAAAGGTCCTGTCCGGTAGTCCAGTCTACCGTGATATTTTCATGCTGTGCAGGTAACTTTGAAAGCTGACTTATCCAATGGACAAGAGTCCAAGCAACTCACTTTCAAACTAAATCATTGACAAGTTTTTCAAGACCTAAGAAGATTATGCCACATAGGTTGACAACAATAAAGGAATTTTTTCACCACGCTAGCCTTTTTAAATTAAATGCAATAATTCTCACTATTTCAACTGACAAAGGCTTTAACACTAGCCAAAATGTCTCGAGAAGGAAAAGGGTTACTCAAATAATTTAGACTCAAAGTCCACATTTATTTTTAATATTATTACTGAGTTTAAACTGAACAAATAAAGGTTTACATTCATCTTTGTTTAATCTACCTTGGAGGTGACAGTAGTTTCTCAAGGTCAAACAATTACTCAGAACGTAGTCATTTTGTTCCGTGGTTGAGAAGTTGTGAACTTCGGGTCCACACGTCGGGAGGACAAGGTTTGTTACGTTCTATCCCTCCTCCGAGGGCAGTGTGGGCCTTGACATATTTTGTAAAGAGTTTCTCATCAAACTGATCTGAAGGAGGTGGGTCATAATGGGTGCAGGACATAAAAGTCCAGAACTTACACATTGGATCATAAAGATTTGAGCACTTGAGTTCTGAAAACAAAGACAGAAATCCCATAATCATAATGCTGTAAATGATCTAATTGACAAGCCCTCTTAAATAAATGGCTCTTGTCTAATAAACCCCTATCCTACACTCTATGATGTTAAGTTTGTATTATGATGCACCTTTCTAATGAGCAGCACCTGTCTAATAGATGCCCCCATGATAATTACTCAAGGGAAGGAAATAGGAAAAAGGGGCCAAATTATTCAAAATATTAATTTATTTAGTTTCTTAATTGACTTACAGGGGTTTTCATTGCGTCTTTTTCAATGTAAGTTGAGATTTGCCTGAGATTAACATGGAGCTGTAAATGGTCTAGACATATCAATGGATGGACTGGATATTTTGATATGTATAAACTCTCTCAAGTGGTGTTTTTGCTGAAAGTATATATTTTAGTTTGTAGGGCTTGTCACAGTTATAGACCCCATCCTCTAAAAAATAAGGGTTTAAATCCAGAAAACAACTTGTGGTTAAAATTAGTACACAAACTTCCAGAGGTTAGAGTGCAGTCTCCTAAGAGCATACAACAGTACTCTCAAAAGACT
The DNA here is from genome assembly GCA_942486025.1 of Porites evermanni. Taxonomy (NCBI): domain Eukaryota; kingdom Metazoa; phylum Cnidaria; class Anthozoa; order Scleractinia; family Poritidae; genus Porites; species Porites evermanni. Next base: position 18,291 of record CALNXI010002658.1, on the reverse strand, counting down.
GGATTCCAGGCCCTAATAGCATTACACTTCTGAGCAAAGCATTTGCCAGTGGAATTCATAAAGGGATGACTCAAAGAAAGAAACAAATGATGCTATAAAGAATTATGACAGGTCACTGGAAATTTTTGGGGGGAGTATGGTGATTAAAGGTGAATGATTTCGTTTCTGCATACCTTTGTTGTCACCGACTATATCATATAGTTGATCCGTTGGAGGCTGGATGGCTGAGTGGTTAGAGAGAGTCGTAATTGTAATCTGGAGACCCCAGGTTCAATTCCCGCCCTATCTGCTATTTGTCCTTGGTAGTCCTGAGTTCAACCCCTCAGCCATGCTTGTAAAGTAGGTGGTAAAGGGTATTTTCGTGAACTGTGAAATTAGCTTTTGATCTATTCCTTGTGAAACGTGATTTAGGTAATTGCTGTGAGCAATGATTTTTGATAATAATTATCTAGGAAACAAGAATCAGCTGTTTAATTCACCATGAACTGTGATTTTCTTTCATATTATTTTTAATTTTTTGAGAGAAATTATAACTTCAACTGTTTGATTGAAGCAGACCAGCTCTCTGAATACGATGACAAATCCTCTGATGACAATGAGTCTGTTTTAGAAGAAGATGGTGCCGTGCATCAACTTCTAAACAAAGACCTCAGTTTCCTTTTCACAGCACCAAGAACAAGAAGCGGGAGAATGGTGAGGACATCGAACAAGGCAGTCCTTTGGCTGTAGTTCTTAACCGAAGTAAGAAAAATTGATCGTATAAAAACCTTTTAAGACGTGAAATGCCAAATTTATTGCCCACGAAATGTGAAATGGCCATTTTATTTTCCATGAAACATGATCAATACCCCCCTTTACCACCCTCTGTAAATAGCCAACTGGTTTGCCTCCAGTCATTTGGGATTCTTAACCTTTCGGCCACAATGGAAACTACTGGTTTATCAGTAATAATAATTGTGTAACCCCTCAGTTGATTAGGTAATAATTAACCCATTCACCCCTGAACCGCCCGTAACCGCCCGTGCGGATCCAGGTCCTTTCTACCCTTTGTGACGTCATCAGTTTTAACGGTCAAGGACAACTTTCTTCGCTAACTTGTGCAAAGTGAAGAGATCTTTCATACCATACCAGAATGAGCACAATTCAGTCAAGGACACCGGAGAAAGAAGCAAAAAACCACCTGACAAGGACCTGAAAATCTCCATGAAAATCTTGTTCCATTACCCACCTACCTTTCCTTTCACCTAATCCTAAGATCCTAAAAGCTTTCCTAAAAACTCTTCCCACCAAAATGAAGCCTACTAAATGCCCAGCAAGAGAAAAAAAAAGTGAGGCAAGAAAAGCGTAAAAAGAAGGGAGGAGAGAAAGCGAAAAGTAAAAGTCAAGACTGCTGTGTCACTTTTAAACCCAAAAACTATGTCGAAATTTTGCTTTCTGCGCATGCCCGAACTTCGCAAGCTGATATTTTGCATCTGGATCAGAAGGCCGCCAAGTGTACGACCTGTAGACCGGTTTGTGGTAAGTTTTAGCTCTTTATAGCACGACAGTGACCAGAAAACCACTCGACTAGCTTCAAAACGCGTTTTTCGGCAAAATCTCCAGGAGCGAATGGGTTAAGAAAAGTACCAAGCTTTTTGAAAAAAATCCACTTTTCAGCATAAAACAACCAAATCTGTCTATTTCAAGTAAAATCAGGTGAAAAAGTTGGTAAAAGGCCATTTTTAGGTTTTTTGATTAACCCATTCGCCCCTGAACCGCCCGTAACCGCCCGTGCGGATCCAGGTCCTTTCTACCCTTTGTGACGTCATCAGTTTTAACGGTCAAGGACAACTTTCTTCGGTAACTTGTGCAGAGTGAAGAGATCTTTCAAACCATACCAGAATGACCACAATTCAGTCAAGGACACCGGAGAAAGAAGCAAAAAACCACGTGACAAGGACCTGAAAATCTCCATGAAAATCTTGTTCCATTACCCACCTACCTTTCCTTTCACCTAATCCTAAGATCCTAAAAGCTTTCCTAAAAACTCTTCCCACCAAAATGAAGCCTACTAAATGCCCAGCAAGAGAAAAAAAAAGTGAGGCAAGAAAAGCGTAAAAACAAGGGAGGTGAGAAAGCGAAAAGTAAAAGTCAAGACTGCTGTGTCACTTTTAAACCCAAAAACTATGTCGAAATTTTGCTTTCTGCGCATGCCCGAACTTCGCAAGCTGATATTTTGCATCTGGATCAGAAGGCCGCCAAGTGTACGACCTGTAAACCGGTTTGTGGTAAGTTTTAGCTCTTTATAGCACGACAGTGACCAGAAAACCACTCGACTAGCTTCAAAACGCGTTTTTCGGCAAAATCTCCAGGAGTGAATGGGTTAAGAGGAAAAGAAGAGAAGAGAGACAAAAAAATTAAACAATATGCTTACCTTTAAAGAAAGTGTTGTACAGTTGATCTCCAGTCATGCTTAAAGCCTCTGCTGAAGTCAACTTGCTAGTAAATATATGAACCTTAGGAGAACAAGATTCATCTTCCTCTATCCGGAATGTTTTGTGTCCTAAGCCATGTTGATATAAATTTTCTGCTGTAAAAGTCTGAAGAAGTTGGGCGTTAAAAGAGAGCTTTTTGACCGCACAATTAACATCACAGGGGACATCGGCAGGAGCGTCAAATGATCCATCACTATCAGCACACTTCACATACACAACACGGACAAACCTGTCAATAAAAGTAATAGCACATCATTCTACAATGCATCTGGATGACTAATTATCTGTTACATGAGCATAAAACAGAATGGTTAATTATTTTACAAAGATTTATTTTGCTTAGTTTTGCATAGCCTCCCAGCAGGCATTTTTAGGGGAGCTTGTTTTTCATCCCTCCCCACAAACGCCTGCCCTACCGAAAACAACATTCCTTTCCCACTGTTTTATTTGCATAGTAAGTGACCAATCAACAGCTGTGTAATAAAGTGTTGACGGGCTAAACATGACTAAAAGGTGACCCTAGAGTTACCGTTATGCAGTGCATGGAGTATTTTAAAATTTGACTGAACATTTATTAGAGATCAGAAAGCTTTCCCAGTGTTTCATGCAGATTGAATAATAATATTATCAGATTACCTTGGGGCCAAGGTCAGCTTTCCAGAACTTGGAAAGTACAATGTGATTGGCTAAGCGTGGGAAAGGAATGTTGTCTTCGGGTGAGAAGGCGTTTGTGGGGAGGGATGAAAAACAAGCTCCCCTAAAAATGCCTGTGTGGGGGGCTAAGTTTTGCATGGTTTCTTGTTATCCTCTCTACTGCACTGGTTTCCAGGCAGTTCTCTTTTAATTACCAACTTGTTGATAAGAAGGCCACTTTGAGCTGGTCAACATCATTCTCAGGGGGGTAGCCAGCCATTTCTAAATTTTAGGCCCTAGTTGCTGAAGTCTTGAAGGAGCGGGAAGGACATAATGGCAAGCCAAGTTAACACTGACTTGTGAACGACTGCAGCACAGACTTTATAGTTTGCTTAAAATGTTGCATTTAATGAGAAATTAGCAGTAAGTTATCAAGGGACAGACTCTTTCAGTTGAAGAGAATACTGTAATAGTTTGTAGCTGGAAGAAATGAGGAATATCTGTACATATTACATGTTAAAATAACTATATTCAGGCTAAAAAAGTTTTTAACCTGGGTTGATTCTCAATTTCCATTGTCTCCTAGTCCAAATTACTGAATAATTAGGACAAGGGGACCAAGGAAACAGAGAATCAACCTTCTGGTAGGTTACAACTTTTTAACATGAATTTAATTTTCACCTATTTCCCATGGTAAAAGGGTCGCTTATTAAGGGAAAAGTGTCCCGTGTAACCTCACCTAATACACCTTTTTACAGATTTTCCCCTGTGATTATGGTCAATCCCTTCTTTTTAAGTGTCCGTGTTTGAGAGAAACACGTCTTATTGAGATTCAAAGAAAATGACTAAAGAACGGTAAGAAAACCAAGAGTTGAATCCTCGAAACTAGCAACCATTTAAAATAGGTGTAAATTGAGTAACGTTTTAAGGCATCTGTAGACTGCGTGAGTAGACCTGGGATAACGGAATAATCGAAAAACGTGAACGCGCGTGAAAAAAGCCATCCGCGATTTTCTTGCGCACTCAAATATTCTATGTTGGTTTTTAACATCCCTGAGAAAAGTATGAAGTACCCTGGGTACCAGAGGATTTTCCTCGCGTGCGATCGACGAGGCGCTTCGTCGGCCAAAGGCCGACACGTTTGAGACTTGACGGAAACCGGAAACCACGCATGAAAAGCCTTTAGCACCAGGGGTAAGTATGCGACTACTTAGGTCTAAAGTATTGCCACAAGTACCTGCTAAGAAGTGCTCCAAGCGATCCAACAAATTCTCCACTTGTACCAATGATGCCTAGAATACTTCTCCCCAGGGGAGCCTTTAGGTGGTATTCATCACCACCCACCCCTCCTATCCATACACTAGACTTTTGATTAGTGTGGAGTCTAATCGCATCAATCCATCCTCCAGCTCTGACGTCAATAGCCGTGATGTATTCATCCGGGGAACTGATGGTGAAGATATGCCGCTTTCCTACGCCATCTGTGCCGTGAGGATCCGACAAAACCTCTTGGCATTCTCCTGAGTGACAAGAAAAAATGAAATCCAACAGTCATGATCATTGAACTTTTGCTCGAAAAGGGTGCGAATTGTAAGTGAAAAAAGGTTGAAATGGTATGCAAGAAACAAGTTAGTCTCCTAAAGGGCTCAGTGTATGATGGACTATCTGGCCTTTGCGGTATTAATTCACTTCAACATTTTCCAGTCACCTTACTTTTCTTCACCATTAAAAAATCATCCAAAAAGCAGTCCCAAGAACTCCACCCTAACGGATGCATTTTTAGTTGGAACGAAACTTAAGTAAGACTTCAAAGGAATCTGCTTTAAAGTTAAGTTCCGAGGAACCAGGCAGTTGATCATAGTCCTCCTTAACATCATCTGCTATGTAAAATTTAAATCGCATGACTTGGAGAGTTCTAGCAAAGTGTTAAGTTATTGTTTCAAAACACTTAGGATTGATATTTTACATGTGTCCATAAGTCAAGAAAGTTTTCCACCCACTTTCACCTGCCCCTCCCAACCCTGCTAAAAAGAATGGCTGGTAATAGGTAGAATAGCCAGGACTACAGATGTGTTAGTGAATTGTAATATTAGAATGAAAATCCATAGCGTTGTCGCTATTATAAAATGCCAATAATAGCGTTGTTGCTAAGATTTTTATAATATCGTCCGGGTGAGCATAGTCCTGAAATAGGACTGTTGTTGACAATGACTTACCTTTCGAAAAACTGTGTGGTAGTCATCTTCAGAGTCAGTGAGTTGTATCACTTCAGTTGATGGTATAAAACTCTGGTTATTGATCTGATTGGTCAATTGAGTCTCGATATTATTGGTCGTCTGTCAATTAAGCTGTGATGTCACTGGCTATGAAGACTCCAAATGTCCAATGATACAGGACAGACAGGGAGTATTATACAAGACCAGGCCACTTACATTGGTGATGAACACAAACAAGCGACAAAATGGGGAGGGTCACAATAACATTGCTGAACACCAATTAAATATGACTAATTGACGGAATCAACAAAATTTACAACAACTGAATGACTAGACAACCGACAATTTGACTAACAAGAAACGACTGTAAAACTGTGACAAAAGACGGATCGAAACGCACCAATGACATTTAAGAGTCTTCATAGCCAGTAACATCACATCTTAACTGACAGACTAACATCACGACTTAATTGACCAATCAGGTCAATAACCAGAATATAATACCATCAACTGACGTGATACAACTCACTTTGACTCTGAAGATGACTACCGCACAGGTGGTCGAAACGTCAGTCACCGCCAATGACAACAGTCCTATTCAGGACATGTGGATGATCATGCTTCACAAAATTATTAAATAAGTATTGAAAGGTATACCAGATTGTTCTTGATTTCCCATGATCTGTATGCAGTTAACATATTCCCCAGTGTGGATAATAAAGCCCCCTAGGGCTGCCCCCTGGGACTCTAGCCACTTGACACTGTTGAATGACTGCTGGTTTTTCTGATGGCAGCCACCGCTATTACCAACAGGACCACAAACATTATGACACCAGTGCACTAAGGGATTGTTAAAGACACTTTCATCATCTCCTTCAGGACTGGAATTGGATAACCATCTATGAATCAAAGAAACTTTAGTCACATACAAGTAGTCAACTGTCTTTGAGAGAGACTTCACCTATAAGGACTGGTAAAATAGTGTTTGTCATAATGAAATGTCCAACGAAAGGGATTTAATAACAAAATTATACCATAACCTTTTCAGGAAAAGCTGTTTAATTATATAAATAAAATAAGTAAATAAATAAATAAATAATGATTTAGAGGTAGTACACTGTGCATCCACAATACAAAGTGGTTCTTTATCTACCATTCCTGATCAAATCATAATTTGGAAATGTTGGTTTTTGAGGAGAAGAGAAAACTGGTGGACCTGGAGAAAAACCCCTCAGAGCAAATGAGAGAACCAACAACAAACTCAACCCACATGCGGTGTTGAACCCAGGCCCCATACTAATGATAGACAACTGCTCTCACCACTTGGCCACCCTTGTTCCCCTTGGCTAATAGATGATCATAAAAGATGCAAACAACACTGCTAAAACAAACACAGCAAGTGTGTTTATTCAGCGGTCATCTGGCTAGGTAATTCCTAAGGGTGACTGCTTAATAAAGGTTTGATTGTAGTAAACTTTTTCTACTGAAAACTAACTTATATCCACACACTAGAGAAGTTGTGCTAACAGAAGAAACTCACTTATGATAAGAAAGCAGAACAGCAGAGGATCTATACCAGTGGGCTCCATGGGTCCAATCACTAGGTGTGGCATGGTTGGTGTTTTTAACGGACACACTCCTATCTTCTGATCGGGATACAAGACCTTCAGCAGCTGGGTAGCCTGTGGTTGACACACGAGCTGAAGTTGCTACAGCTCTGTTGGTAGATTTTTCTGGGTCTACTGCAGCAAAGGAGAAAAGAAAATTTAACAATTATTCCACGAGTGGGCATTGGATATGAGATAGCAAGGCGTGTAGTGTCAAGTTCGCTTCAGTCAACTCGTATCCAACAAGCGCAAATTATTGTTTTATTAAAAACACCCACAAAATATCGAGAATTCTTCCTGATTTTATTTGTAAAAACAACCGATTTTCAGCTTGTTTTTAATTTTGAGCAGACACAAACAGTTACCATATTTGGAGGGCATGGTATAATGGCTCATATTATGCCATATGAGAAATATGTTTTTTGAGTGTCCTGATTTCTGGCATACAACGTATGTATCTGTATATTGAGTTCTCCTTGGAATTGTATTTCACAGTAGGAAATACTGCCCCTCTTCCCTAAAATTTACTACATATTTGAAATGAATTTTAATTCTATTGTGTGGAATATTCTACCTTAATATGCCCGCAAGTCTTGAATTCAGCTATCGACACTTGCATTACTAAATCATCAGTCACTGTACTTCCTGGTATGATAACACCTGCTGTCTCTATGCTAGGTAGACAACCACTTTTGAGAGGACGTGAGCTTCAGTGAGTCCAAAATTGTCCCCCCTCCCTCCCAGTTTTCTTTGAAATAACCTACATTTAAAAATGTTTAACAGTCCATCAAGCACACCCTAGCTACAGTCCCATAGTTGTCTGCTTTGTAAGAGTTCCACTTTTTCTACTATCAATCATTCTCTAGCACTTAACCTGGCATCACAGATTCAGCTATTAGATCCTTTTCTAATAAGCTGGGTTTTCTCCACATGGTCCATACACTGTTCATGTCATCAAATCCCCTACCCATAATGCCTTTAGGAGTGTGTGCCAAATCAAAGCAGTGACCAAGTTCATGCATTGAAGCTCCAAGACCAGTGGAATAGTTTGCCCAGTAAGTGCCCCTGAAACAAAATGAAAAAACTTTTTATAAAAAAAATCTTTTGCTCCCAAGGGAAAAGAAAACCACACTTCCAAATGTCAGAAAAATAATGGTAGCAAGTAAAAGTACCATTAAAAAGGATTTCTACAGTATATGTTACAGGTCAAAATAAAATTAATTTTCTATCTCCTTTGTCACTCTAATCATTTATGAATTAGGGCCAGCAGACAAAGGAAATTGAAAATCAACTTCGGTAAAGAAACTACTTAACATGAATATATTTTGACCTGTAATATGTACAAACAGTAAAATTACATGGTAAAGGACCAAATTATTTTCCAGGATCTCTCTCTACTATATCCCTTGTTTGTGAGGGCCGTGGACCTTTCTTTCATTTATTATTCATTGGTGACACCAAACAAGTTCATCAATTAACTCAATAGTTAGAACTACACAGTCACTGGGCTGAAGAGGTTTCATAGATACTAGAATAATAACAACATTGGGATTTCATCCACAGAATCCAAAGTTAAAACCACTCTGCAGATTATAAATAATGAAGTTATGAGGTTACATTAATATTATGAAATTTTTAATGATCAAACTAAAGATTTTGTCCAAGATAACATCAAGTCAAAAGCTAGAAATTCCCTTTAGTAAAAATTAATGTAAATCTTGGAACAAACGCCCTGTGAGCAGAGGCCTCTCTCTTGCATGGCTTTAATTGTTTAGGAAGTCGTTTGCGTCACTGGTCAGTCGCGTAGCTGGTTTGTTTTATATGCTCTGGGGTGTGTAAAACAAACCAACAACGCGACTGACAAGTGACGTGAACGACTTCGTTAATGCTAAAGCCATGCAAGAGAGAAAGAATCATTGCATAGATGGAGAGTAAGTACTTGGACAATAAATAAATAAACCTCTGATTACAAGGTAGGAAAAAAGGTAGGGCATGAAAAGTTCCTGTCAGGTAGTCCAGTCTAGCGTGATATTTTCATGCTGTGCAAGTAACTTTGGAAAGCTGACTTATCCAATGGACAAGAGTCCAAGCAACTCACTTTCAAACTAAATCAGTGACAAGTTTTTCAAGACCTAAGAAGATTATGCCACATAGGTTGACAACCATGTAAGAATTTTTCCACCATGCTAGCCTTTTTTAAATTAAATGCAATAATTCTCACTATTTCAACTGACAAAGGCTTTAAAACTAGCCAAAATGTCTCGAGAGGGAAAAGGGCTACTCAAATAATTTAGACTCAAAGTCCACATTTATTTTTAATATTATTACTGAGTTTAAACCAAACAAATAAAGGTCTACTTTCATCTTTGTTTTATCTACCTTGGAGGTGACAGTAGTTTCTCAAGGTCAAACAATTACTCAGAACGTAGTCATTTTGTTCCGTGGTTGAGAAGTTGTGAACTTCGGGTCCACACGTCGGGAGGACAAGGTTTGTTACGTTCTATCCCTCCTCCAAGGGCAGTGTGGGCCTTGACATATTTTGTAATGAGCTTCTCATCAAACTGATCTGAAGGAGGTGGGTCATAATGGGTGCAGGACATAAAAGTCCAGAACTTACACATTGGATCATAAAGATTTGAGCACTTGAGTTCTGAAAACCAAGACAGAAATTCCATGATGATAATGCTGTATTATCATCTAATTGATAACCCCTCTCAAATAAATGTCTCTTGTCCAATAAACCACTCTCCTACACTGTGATGTTAAGTTTGTATTATGATGCCCCTCTCTAATGAGCACCACCTGTCTAATAGATGCCCCCATGATAATTACTCAAAGAAAGGAAATAGGAAAAAGGAGCAAAATATTCAAAATATTTAGTTTCTTGCTTGACTTACAGGGGTTTGCATTGCCTCTTTTTCAACGTCAAGTTGAGATTTGTCTTAGAGCAAAATGGAGCTCTAAACAGTCTAGACGTATGTATCAATAGATCGACTGGAATTTTGCTATTTATAAACTCTCTTGGTGTTTTTGCTCAAAGCATACTTTGTAGGGCCTGTCACAGTTATCAGAATAAATGCATCTCTCTTTTAAACACCTCCCCCATGGACCCCTAAATGTAAATAAACCACTCTGGTGTCCATAAGATCACTTACAGTAATTGTTAATTATAATCACAACATTCCAGACAATGTTCATAGCAGCACAGGAGACATCATTTGGTTTTGCCCTCTTCCCAAACTAACCCACCCACCACTATTTTTGCTAGTTGGCTTTCAGTCTTCAAGATGGAATCCAACAGGAAATTGAATAATTTCAGTTTTCAGTGGACAAAAACCATGTACCAGAATAATTTACACAATATCGCATTCTTTTTTACATTTTTCAAGGGCTATAGATATAATGGGAGGCCGAGAAAATAAATATCAAATTTCACAAGAATTGTGAAAACACAGGTAAAATTCTGACAATTTCATGTGTAAGATGTCATTTTGCAAAATTTGACATTTATTTTCTCGGGCTCTCATAAGAAATTTTCTTTGGTGTTATTACAGATAATTAATTACATCTATAGCCCTTGAAAATGTAAAAAGAATGTGATATTGTTTATTCTGGTACCAGGTTTTGTCAACTGAAAATTAAAATTACCCATTTTCCTGATGGATTCTGTCTTATGTTTCACTTTTAGACCCCATCCTCTAAAAAATAAGGGTTTAAATCCAGAAAACAACTCAAACAAAGAGACAAATGATACTGTGAAGAATTATGAAGGTCACTGGAAATTTTGAGGGGGAGTGGTGGTTAAAGGTGAATTATTTCATTTTTCTATACCTTTGTTGTCACTGACTGTATCATACAGTTAATCCATTGGAGGCAAGATGGCTGAGTGGATAGAGAAAGTCAGAATTGTAATCCGGAGATCCCAGGTTCAATTCCCACCCTATCTATTTGTTCTTAGTAGTCCTGAGTTCAAATCCTCGACCATGCTTGTAAATAGCCAACTGGTTTGCCTCTGGCCAGTTGAGATTCTTGACCTTGTGGGCCACAATGGAAACTACTGGTTTCTCAGTAAATTATAATAATTGTGTTACCCCTATAAAGTCAGTTTATTAGTGATAACTAAGAGGAAAAGAAGAGAAGAGAGACACAAAAAAATAAAACAATATGCTTACCTTTAAAGAAAGTGTTGTACAGTTGATCTCCAGTCATGCTTAAAGCCTCTGCTGAAGTCAACTTGCTAGTAAATATGTGAACCTTAGGAGAACCAGAGTCATCTTCCTCTATACGGAATGTTTTGTGCCCTAAGCCATGTTGATATAAGCTTTCTGCTGTAAAAGTCTGGAGAAGTTGGGAGTTAAAAGAGAGCTTTTTTACTGCACAATTAACATCACAGGGGACATCGGCAGGAGCGTCAAATGATCCATCACTATCAGCACACTTCACATACACAACACGGACAAACCTGTCAATAAAAGCAATAGCACATCATTCTACAATGCATCTGGATGACTAATTATCTGTTACATGAGCATAAAACAGAATGGTTAATTATTATACAAAGATTTATTTTGCTTAGTTTTGCATAGGTTCCCAGTAGGCATTTTTAGGGTACTCGTTTTTCATCCCTCCCCACAAATGCCTGCTCTACCGAAAATAACATTCCTTTCCCATTGTTTTATTTGCATGGTAAGGGACCAATCAACAGGTGTGAAATTAAGTGTTGACAGGGTAAATACTACTAAAACGTGACCCTAGAGTTACCCTTTTCCTTCTTTTCTTTCCTAAGGTTATGCAGTGCATGGAGTATTTTAAAATTTGACTGAACCTTATTTTTGCTGCTCTGAATCTAACATTTATTAGAGATCAGAAAGCTTTCCCAGTGTCTCATGCAGATCGAATAATTATCAGATTACCTTTAGGCCNATGTGAACCTTAGGAGAACCAGAGTCATCTTCCTCTATACGGAATGTTTTGTGCCCTAAGCCATGTTGATATAAGCTTTCTGCTGTAAAAGTCTGGAGAAGTTGGGAGTTAAAAGAGAGCTTTTTTACTGCACAATTAACATCACAGGGGACATCGGCAGGAGCGTCAAATGATCCATCACTATCAGCACACTTCACATACACAACACGGACAAACCTGTCAATAAAAGCAATAGCACATCATTCTACAATGCATCTGGATGACTAATTATCTGTTACATGAGCATAAAACAGAATGGTTAATTATTATACAAAGATTTATTTTGCTTAGTTTTGCATAGGTTCCCAGTAGGCATTTTTAGGGTACTCGTTTTTCATCCCTCCCCACAAATGCCTGCTCTACCGAAAATAACATTCCTTTCCCATTGTTTTATTTGCATGGTAAGGGACCAATCAACAGGTGTGAAATTAAGTGTTGACAGGGTAAATACTACTAAAACGTGACCCTAGAGTTACCCTTTTCCTTCTTTTCTTTCCTAAGGTTATGCAGTGCATGGAGTATTTTAAAATTTGACTGAACCTTATTTTTGCTGCTCTGAATCTAACATTTATTAGAGATCAGAAAGCTTTCCCAGTGTCTCATGCAGATCGAATAATTATCAGATTACCTTTAGGCCAAGGTCAACTTTCCAGAACTTGGAAAGTACAATGTGATTGGCTAAGCGTGGGAAAGGAATGTTGTCTTCGGGTGAGAAGGCATTTGTGGGGAGGGATGAAAAACAAGCTCCCCTAAAAATGCCTGTGTGGGGGGCTAAGTTTTGCATGGTTTCTTGTTATCCTCTCTACTGCACTGGTTTCCAGGCAGTTCTCTTTTAATTGCCAACTTGTTGATAAGAAGGCCACTTTGAGCTGGTCAACATCATTCTCAGGGGGGTAGCCAGCCATTTCTAAATTTTAAGCCCTAGTTGCTGAAGTCTTGAAGGAGCGGGAAGGACATAATGGCAAGCCAAGTTAACACTGACTTGTGAACAACTGCAGCACAGCCTTTATAGTTGGCTTAAAATGTTGCATTTAATGAGAAATTAGCAGTAAGTTATCAAGGGACAGACTCTTTCAGTTGAAGAGAATACTGTAATAGTTTGTAGCTGGAAGAAATGAGGAATATCTGTACCTGTTACATGTCAAAATAACTATATTCAGGCTAAAAAAGTTTTTAACCTGGGTTGATTCTCAATTTCCATTGTCTCCTAGTCCAAATTACTGAATAATTAGGACAAGGGGACCAAGGAAACAGAGAATCAACCTTCTGGTAGGTTACAACTTTTTAACATGAATTTAATTTTCACCAGTTACATCTGTCTCTTAAGGTGAGTATATTTCTGCATGTTTGGTTTGTGAGCACTAAAGCTACATTGTAAGGATCACTATTTCACTCAGTATCGTAGATCACAGGTAACCATAGAGAGGCTTATGTATCAACTTAAAACACCAAGATGGCATTCAGCAACAGATTCAGTTCCTACTGAATAACCAGCCAATTTTGCATGCCCATTTATAATACACAACAGCAATTATAATGGCTTCTTTAAGGGCAGCTACGCCACTGATTCTCTTAGAGAAACACACCTCTCTAAGATAGTCACCTATTACTAGTCCGGAATATCCCTAAATTTAAGGACAGGGCCAACTGGTCACGCGCCATTTTTTAACCAATGAGATGGCGCGCTTGTGTTTATCAACAAACAAATCAAAACATCGCCCCAGTGATCAAAAATTTTCAAAACAACGGACAGAGTCGGACAGAATTAAAGATGAGCTTACCATGCTTACACTACTCGTCTAGGTTTCACATTTAATATTAATTCAAAGAAAAAATGTCATGTAAGAGAATAAGAGGATTAATCATTGCAAGGAATCATTGGGGTGTTCGAACTAATTCTGGACCGATCGCAGAGGTCGTGGCTTCACTGGCATGGCTTGCAAGATTTTTGATAGAAGCAAACTCGTCCCGTGTAAAAATAGCTTTAGAGAGAGTGTGAAAATTTGTCGAGATCGTACAAAACAGCATTGGTACTACCTATTAACTTCTACAGGACAAGAATCAAAGAACCAGTCATCATAACAAGAATAGAAAGTAGTTCAAATTTATTAATTTTTCTTGTTTGTTTTTTTGTGTTTTTTCATGTTGACTTCAAGCATCTGGTGCTTTCTTTGCTTGCTGTAGTACGTGCAATGTTTTAATTTTATCCCAGATAATCAGTGCATGTTCAATGAGTAGCGAAATACAGCATTTACAATTGAGATTTGCCTTGTTTCTTTGATTGTTTTTTTACCGGGGATGAACATTTGGAGAATCCAACAACATTAAATCTTTCCAGATTAGTGAATTTCAGAAACAAAGCGGTTAGTATCTACCTTGCGCTTATGATCTTCAATTTCATCCCCGCAAATTCAGCAAAGTGAGGCGAGATGTTGGACGTGAATATCCATAATACTAATAAAGTTGTTGAATATTTCACGAGACACTTCCAATATGGCTTCCGATACGCTGTCCACTTAGAAAAATTGTGTATGCCTCATGAAAAGTCTTAAAAATATGCCTGAGAACCTCGAAACGATGACTGATTCTGTCCGACTCCGTCCATTGTTTTGAAAATTTTTGATCACTGGGGCGATATTTTGATTTGTTTGTTGATAAACACAAGCACGCCTTCTCATTGGTTGAAAAGTGTCGCGTGACCAGTTGGCCCTTTCCTTAAATTTAGGGATACTCCGAACTGATTACTGGTCCTAACATCAGCGACTGCACTGTGACTTTCAGACCTGTCTTGCGCCTGATCAATAATTTCAGCCTAACCTTAGTTCATCCATTTATCATTAGTTGTTCAGTGCACATAAACTTACCTTGATATTTGCAGTGGTTTGTAAATCAATTTGAATTCAATATCAATATCTTCATTATGCATTAATTTCAAAACAATCAAGTTTTCTCCAGTTTTAAGCGGAACAACAGCCTTAAATCCTCCTTTGACTACCGGCCACACCACTTGATGGCAATTACATTTTACCAATAACTTTGTGTCTTCTTGAAAACTTTCAAGGGTATACTGAGGAGATGAGTCCAGTATCTGGAGCTTATCCGCTCTGTCAGATTCAGGGTCACTCGACGTCCGTAGTAATCTTCTCTGGCCAACTGAGGAGCTGTGTTCTGTATCAATAATTATTCCTTCTAGCAACACCAATGGATAGCAAATCGTTTCTCCATGTAAGTAGTTCAGAATTTGAATTTTATAACTAGAGCTTGTAGTAGAATTCATCGTTGATGTTGTATATCATCCTAGTCGAGCTTTGCTTTAGAACACTGAATATTTCATTGACGAAAGGAAATCGCCGATTAAATCTGCATGTGCAGACAGCTTGCTAGTGTAAGTACTGTGGGCTTTTTAAAGTCATTCCAGAGCTGAAACGACATTAACAAAGATTCACTCGTGACGTGGCCGAGAACTCACTGTCAAAGCAGCGTCAAAAGAGATAAATTTCATCCCGTTTCCAAGGAAATTTTCTGCATTTTGTTGGAGAATGAATCGGTTCGCCATGTTTGTTTTCTAATGTTGTGCCCAGACTCCAATTACTTGGTAATCGAACATGAGTGAAAACTGGGTTCGAAAGCTCTGTCGGCAGAAAAAAAGTGAAAAACAAAGGAAAGAAAATGAAACGTGACAGGTTTCCAGCGAAGTAAAACAAAGGATTGTCGGTGGCGGGAAGTCTTCTGATCTGTCAACATTTGTAAAACCGGACTGTAGAAAGTCTGCAAATTTCAAGATCAGGCTTTCCAGTTTGTCGTGAAAACACAACTCAGTTTGTATTTGCGCTGTGCGTGGTATAATTATTGGGCCTGTTGTTCAGCTGAAACCTGGAGAACAATTCATGAATCGTTTGATGACAACAGTAACTGTTGTTTTCACGTCGTCGTCCTGATCATTAGATGCGAACGAAAGATTCATTTAAAGGTAGGCATTCAGTCATTGAATTTCTTTAAAAGTCACTCGAGCTCACTTTATCAAACGTTAAATAGTCCATTGTCTTCTTGCCTCACTTTTTAATACGACTTTGCGAACCAGATGTTTCAAAGTTGCTAACGAAAATTTCAGGTTATTTAAAATTAAGAGTCCTTATTAAATTTCAATGAAATCGTAGTTTATCTTTAGACCGCGTATAAAACCTTTTTT
>CALNXI010002657.1:50575-67274 GCA_942486025.1 Porites evermanni | reverse complement strand
AGGGAAAAGAACGAAAAAGACAGACAAGAATTCAAAAGCAATTGGAAAACAGATAAGAGGAGAAGGAAATTTCATTTTTTTTAAATCTTTTCTCTGTTTTATCTCCTCGGAGGAGTACTGAGTAGTGGAAGTTTGGATTGGTGCCATGCAGCCGAGCCCTGTTTTTAACAATTATTCCCCGACCCCGAATGGGCTCTGAGTCAATAGCCCACGAGGCCGAAGGCCGAATGGGCTATTACTCAGAGCCCATGAGGGCGAGAGGAATAATTGTTTTAGTAAAATTCAACTAGTTAGTCAAAAATATCGAGACAAAACAACTTTAGCTAGCAAAAAGCGATTCAGTAGCCATTGTTTTGGTTTTCAAAGCCGGCACTTTTCGACAATAGTGGGCTATTACATATAGCCTAGTAGTAGCTCAACCAATCAGAACGCAGCATTGATAATAGACCACTAGTTGCATTTTACTAAAATTCGTTATCCCTTTTAGGATAAGAGACTTGAAACTCGAACCCCAGATTTTTGCCGCACTGCATACCCGTTTTGGCCTAAATAAGGAGTAGACCGGTGCGAGTTTAACACTTCTAGCTTCCCTGGAGTTAAATTCGCAATTCCATTTCCAAAGCACGCGGTGTGACCTATGCCATAGCTTCTTAAAGCCCCTCTCTGCTCTTAGGTCCATTTTTACTGGGTATATTTACGTCGCTGGTTTTTCAGGCTACAATTGTCGAATTTTGGACAGAATCCAAATTTCCCTCACAGTACAATGAGCAAAAATAGTTAAATAGTAGCTGTTTAATAAAATCAAGAGGTTGGCTTACATATTAATTAACAAACTGACAAATACCGAAAACAATTATTTTCAAAGCACGTGGTGTGACTAGGAATTCATATTTTTACAAACTTTTTAAAACTTTTTGTTCAAAATTCTTTACCAGTGAAAAATGTTATTCTTTGAAATTTTGTGGTTGAAACGTTTGTTGCTTTTGCCTTCTATTTGTAGCTTTGGTTACTAACAGTGGTCGATTCTGATTCAACTCGTAAGTTAGATAATAACTGAACTTGTCTACCTCATAAAAAGATGAAGTTTAAACCTGAAGAGTTTGACCAGCTTACATTAAACGAAGGTAGGTATCATAAATCACCCCGATCGACCAAATGTTAATTCAATGTAGTGACATATATTCTAAATTAGTAGTATTTACCAACATCTGCACTAAAATTCATATTCTTTGAATACTATTCGCAGTATACAGTTTATTTAAGATTTTCTGCAAAAAGGTATACAGTTAAGATAATTTNAGCATTGATAATAGACCACTAGTTGCATTTTACTAAAATTCGTTATCCCTTTTAGGATAAGAGACTTGAAACTCGAACCCCAGATTTTTGCCGCACTGCATACCCGTTTTGGCCTAAATAAGGAGTAGACCGGTGCGAGTTTAACACTTCTAGCTTCCCTGGAGTTAAATTCGCAATTCCATTTCCAAAGCACGCGGTGTGACCTATGCCATAGCTTCTTAAAGCCCCTCTCTGCTCTTAGGTCCATTTTTACTGGGTATATTTACGTCGCTGGTTTTTCAGGCTACAATTGTCGAATTTTGGACAGAATCCAAATTTCCCTCACAGTACAATGAGCAAAAATAGTTAAATAGTAGCTGTTTAATAAAATCAAGAGGTTGGCTTACATATTAATTAACAAACTGACAAATACCGAAAACAATTATTTTCAAAGCACGTGGTGTGACTAGGAATTCATATTTTTACAAACTTTTTAAAACTTTTTGTTCAAAATTCTTTACCAGTGAAAAATGTTATTCTTTGAAATTTTGTGGTTGAAACGTTTGTTGCTTTTGCCTTCTATTTGTAGCTTTGGTTACTAACAGTGGTCGATTCTGATTCAACTCGTAAGTTAGATAATAACTGAACTTGTCTACCTCATAAAAAGATGAAGTTTAAACCTGAAGAGTTTGACCAGCTTACATTAAACGAAGGTAGGTATCATAAATCACCCCGATCGACCAAATGTTAATTCAATGTAGTGACATATATTCTAAATTAGTAGTATTTACCAACATCTGCACTAAAATTCATATTCTTTGAATACTATTCGCAGTATACAGTTTATTTAAGATTTTCTGCAAAAAGGTATACAGTTAAGATAATTTCTCTGGCAACTATGTTTTCGTTTTAGCATCTGAAATCTACTTCTATTCAGCCAATCTCCTGATATTTTGCGGCTGGTCGGAGAGTCTAGAGTTCTTTTCCATACGAATATCATCAATTATTAATGTGACTCATGCTGATAATATAACAGGAATAATTCTTCCTTTGATTTCAAACAGCGCGAGATATTCCCTTCACGCTGCCGTATGCCAGTGTTTCTAGAATCATACAGCAAACGAAAAAGCAAAATATTACTAATGCATTAGAACAATTATATAATACATTAATATCTACTTTTACGGGGGCTTTTTCTAATTTCTATTGTAATTTATTTTATTTATTTCTTGTTTCAGCCTCATTTGGGAAGGTAAGGCGCTCAATGTCAAGCATTTGCGAACGGATTCGAAAAACTATTACTGAGAAACTGAACAGCAAAAAATAAAAATAATAAATAAATGAAAATACCTGTATTTGTTCGAGTGACACAACATTTTAGATTTGTGTTGCCTGTTCTTGATAATTAGCCAAAAAGCTTCTCACTAAATTAAAGTCAATAGCCCTGTTCAGGGAGAAGCTTGTTTTACCTAAATTAAGCGACTATTTGTGAAAGACCGAGTATATTAGTCGCCCGAGTAGAAATCGACAGAGGCGTGTTCACTTTATCAACTGCTATTTGTTTTGAGGTACTGGGGAAGTTACATTTAACTCAAAACCTGTTCAGTTTTTCCCGGCACTTCATCAGCATGCTCTGTAAAGATTAAATCGGAATAAATAGAACCTGTGCTGAGGGCCAAATCATTAGAGTCCAATTGGTTAGTGCTTGCTCTTCTTCCAAGCTGAAACTGATCTAGTAGCCATTCAAGCCGGAGTTTATCCCCACTCAGCTTTCTCTCGTATTGCCCTTTCAAAACCCTCTTAAGGTCCTTCTCGTTTTTAAACCTGTTCCCAGTTTCGAGCTTGTCGTGGTCGAATTTTAATTTCAATGTTTGCATTTCTAAGGAAAAGCACTTTTCCAGCTGTTCTTTTTTGTATTGCAAACAGAGATGTCGTGCTCGAGTCGTAACCTTGTATTTCCGACTTAAATTTCAACCTCTGTTGCTGAAGTATTCTGCAAAATTCCACCTCTAATTTACGTCTGATGTCTTCCCTTTCTTTAATAAAGCCCTCTTCCATGTCCCATTTTTCCCTTCTAAAAATGTTCATCAAATCGTGCTTTTGCTATTTGAACCTCTGTTTCATGTCAACGATTTCCAACGCGAACTGGACAGGTGCTCTACTAACTTGCGCTTATTGGCGTAGTGAGAATGCATTTTGGTCTTCTCTTGTTTGAGCGATTTCAACAGCTCCTCTTTATCCAGGCTCATTTTGGCATCTAATGTACTTTTAAAGTGCATATAAACCTCTGGTTGCTGGTGATTATATAGGGTCTCGAGATACGCGCACTCCTCGAAGTAAACATTCTCCAGGTCGCCCAAGCCCTGCGACAATGTCCTCCTCAGCTCATTTTTACTTCCTCGATTCCCTCAAGCTCTTTGCGAATCTTCGCTTCCATTTCAGCCTTTTCGGCTTTAAATCCTTCCTCTTTCTCCCTCAAAAGTCGCTCAAATTGCGCTCTTAATTCCTTCTTCTCTTTGATGCAATTGTCAGTGAAGAAGAGTCTGTTTTTCACGATCCCATGATTTTATCAACGCAGATTTCTCGTCTTCGAAAGACAGCTTGAAAATATGTCTCGATTCCTGAAATTCCCAGCGCATGTTGTCTTTCTCTTTCAAGAAATTCTGTCGCATTTCTTCTTTCTCACATTCAAAGGCTTTTCTCATGTTTTCCTTCTTCACTTCAAAAGCTAAACGCATATCATTTTTCTCGTCTTCGCATGGGCGCGATCAACAATCTCTCTCTCCTGCAGAAAACCTCGAACAATTTCCCCCTTTTCCTCAAGAAACCTTCTTTCTATATCAGATCCATCATCGATCATAGCTAGATTTTCCTCCGAAATTCGTGAACAGTCGCTTTCCATGGTCTTGATTTTATTAACATAAGAACGCGTTGTTGGCGGGATCAAAGCACATCACAGCTTACAATGCAATTTCCTGCCGAGCGATGACCATTGGTCGAGTCATTTTATTTGGCGTGATGATAACCCAAGACCAATGCGCGCGCAGTTTGCCGGCCGCGGTTTCAGTTAATGGGTGGGCACGTCAAGAGATTTTTTGGCTGAAATTTTAAATGATCAAGTCTTGGAAAATTAACATTTCGTTTCTTGCTTTACGTGAAGTTGATTTCAAGAAATTAATGGAGTGTACTCAGCGATAAAAATACACTATCGCTTCACCGGGTTTTTGACTAAAACAACAGTCTTCACTCTTGAAAACTGAATATATAACAATTATTCACCGAAGTGGAGGTGGCTAGTCCTGGATAATTTACCGAACTGCGAAGCAGTGAGGTAAATATCCACGACTAGCCACCGACACTGAGGTGAATAATTGTTTTAGTATATACTAAAACAGTGAGATAATTGAGCACAAAAATGACGATTTTTAACTCAAATACTGTTGCCAACGATTACAATTTTGGCGCGTAATGACCGGGCGGCCGCGGCCGTCGCTTTTTCTTGCCGACAATTAAAACTTTTGAAGGCATTTGTTTAGCTCTTGCGGGAAAATTTCTTCAAAAGGAGTTGTGAATTCTTTTTGTATTTAAAATCATTCTATAAAAAAAGATTATTAAATTTAGTTTTAAGCTTATTTATGAACAACTCAACTAAATAAATTAACGCAAGACTTAAACTTAATTTGCATTTGTAAACAAAAAACTTTTTCACCGGTTTTATCGATAAATTCGTGTCAAAAAGTCAAAGTTTTACCTATTAAAACTTCCAATCCGAACTTCGTCACCTTCTTCGTGTATTTCGGAAACAGCTTGCTTGATTAGTTGTGAAATTTCTTTGTTTGCTTACGGCAGCAAACCGGGAAGGCATTTTGCTCGCAACTTACGCGAGTTTGGCGTCGCTCGCTCGGAGGAACTGGAGGTGAATCAGTGAATAGTGCAGGATATTCACTGATTGAGTAGCCAATCAGAGCGCGCGAAAAACGCTATCCACTGTTTTAGTATATACTAAAATGGAATATACACACCGCAAAATTCCGAAAACAATTCCCGGAGCTTATATTTTTCAAAGGCCCTTTTTGAGGGGCTTATATTCGGAGGGGCTTATATACGGCGGGAAGTTTGCGTCTCAAAATTGATTGGGCTAGCCTTATAGTTAGAAGTAGATTTACCGTTTTTGCTTTGTTTTACGTTGCATTTAAGGGCAAATTTCCAAGTACAAGCCCCCGGGGGGCTTATTTTTTGAGGGGCGATTTAACGGAGGGTTTTTCGCGTTACCGGATTGGGGGGCTTATACATGGAGGGGTTTATTTTCGGAATTTTACGGTATGCATGTAGATTGACACCTTGATGCTATCTAGCAAATCTCTTTGGTTTTGACCATAAGAAGTCCGTGCTTCTGAAACAGCTGGCGATCAGAACCGAAACTAATCGATAATTTACTCGCACGAAAGGAGGGAATTTCATATATCCCATGATGCTTCGCGGCTAATTTCTGTCTTGTCTCCACGGCACACTCCGCGGTGGAAAGAGCGTTGGAGGGTTTCGCGGGAGATTTCCAACGACCTATATTTCAAGATGCAGCTCATCCAAGGTAGGTTTCAATGAGCCCTGTTAATCTTTGGTATCTGATTGATAACATGTTTCCATGGTCATTTCACACATTATTGCTCTCGTTTACGACCCTGTTAAATTAAGCCATTCTGTTTTAACTCGCAAGTGAATATTTATTTGATGACTTTCAATGATCAAAAACTGTCTTTATTCTAGCAAGGTTTTGCTCTATTAAATTATTTATATTGACGGACAAGGGGTGCCTGACACTAGTTTCACGCTCCGACGTCGACCTCGATGGGTCCGCACCTGAGCCTGCGATACGGTCAGGTGATACTGGTCAGCGGATACCCTGTTTTGACAGCTGACAATTGATCACAACATTGATGTACAATATGTGTGCAATATCAGTCTTCCTGTGCTACCAAACTAGCTGGAAAGTCTGAGATTGAACATTGGTTTCCCTGTGGTGCGGACAGACGAGCGGGCTGCGGGCGGTGTACGGTCACCTGATTACCAAATTTTCTGGGATGGGTAGATTTACTTACCCATAGTGCTTCGCAGGCAAGCTTCGCGTGCCAGAGCTCCGCTAAAAATAAGGAGACGCGGACACCCCGGGGCCCATCCCCTGGATCCGCCACTCCTTATTATCGTTCCCAAACATGCCTTGCGATCGTAAGGCTAGTTAACTAATAGTCCGTGGCCAAAAACACTCTCTCTGACTTAACAAGAGATAGAATTGGAATAGTAAACGAAAATCGTAAATAGGTCGACACAGCAAAGGTACAGAAGGTTTTTTTGTGTGTGTTTAGAGAGTACAGAAGGTTTTATCGGCAAAACAAGTCGCTTTCCACCGTTGTTCAACTGTCGCGTCCCTGTTAAACTGATGGGATCACGTGCGTTCTGAAGCTTGATAATATAGTATGAAGCGATGCATCATGGGATATATGAAATTCCTCCCTTTACCCGCACGTAATATTTTTTTAGGCTAATTCGTTGTCCTTTCATAAACCCCGAATCTCCACTTTTTTTAAAGGACGGATATATTTCTTTGTTTTCAGTGTGTTTTCCGTCGCCCATCAAATGCTTTTAACTGATAGAACTGGTGTAATCTGTTTTTTCCTTGCTGGTACCTGACAAAATTAAAAGATATTTTGCGTACGCCATGTCAGAGTCAAAATCAATGTTTTGAAAGCAGAGAACGCCGCAATAGTCCACTTTTATCAAGTGTGGCGTCAGTTTTTGCTGTGACGTCATGACACCTGTTTCCTCAAAGATCTAAAGTTTTTTTACAAATTCTCGAAACAACAGAAATTTGTTTAGGATCAAACACGACTTCAAATAAAGTATTCGTAACTTATGAGAGGTCGACTTGTAGCAAGTCTAACCCGCTCGCTGATGCGTGCTTTTGAGTTTCGACTTTCATCTCGCAAGCGCATATGAGTGTAGCCTGAGTAGCAGGTGCTTGGAAGAAGTGGGCGCAAGAAAAAAAGGGCGCGCGAGAAGGAGACACGCGTGCCTCCCTCGCGCGCGCCCGTTCTCTCTTTCGCCCACTACTTCCAAGCGCCTGCTACGCAGGCTAGTATGAGTGACCAGAGGTGATTTTGAGAGTGTACAGGCTCACTTAAATTTCTTTCCGTTTGAAAATACAGACTGTATCACCAAAGGGATGAAATTTGTGAATTTGACATTCTTTTGGTAGTAAAACACGTCTTAATTCTCTGACGTTAGAACATATTAATGTAATTGGTTCCTGCTGTTTTAAAACTTGTTTTAATAGCCTAACAGTTTTCTTCAAGTTCCCATTATTCTTTTTGTCTTTAACTTTTGATGTAAGGCTAGAAAGAGATATTTGTTTGACATAAAGCAGGGATTTAGTCATTTGCAAAAAAGCTAAGTAATTTCTTTGCCAATGATAAGTTCCTTTGTAGAAAAGGACTTGTAATTAGCAAATATTAAGGAAATGGACTAGAAATCCATGACACGCACACAGTCCCCGTTGATTGAAAAGTGGGAGCGAACACTAAATCATTGCTCATCACTTCCGGAGAAGTCTCTAACAGCCGGCCTCAGTGTCGCAGTTCGGTAGACCCCCAAACAATAGAGAAAAAAGACTGCCTGATTGCATGTTCGGCAAAACAGTAATCTGAAAAGACAAAGTGTCAAAAAAGTTTTATAAAGCATTTTCTCATCGAAAAGAATTTTGGTCAGAGGCCTTCAATTAATTGAAGGACTGAGAAAAAATTGCAGTATGGGTGGAATCAAGAGCTGCGGCATCACCAACTGCGCATCACCCTCGAAGATCTTGCTAAAAACCTTGATCATGGCAAGCAAAGCGATATTATTTTGTTTGATTTTGCTAAAGCGTTTGATACAGCAACGCCTCCTAAGCCACTACGGCGCAGAGGACATAATCAACAAGTGGATTCTAGCTTGGAAGGCTTAAAAATTCGCTTGTGTCAAGCCTCAACCGGAACACTTGGGAAGTTTAATCTTTTTTTCGAGCGGATCTTTCTTACGTTAATTCCGTAAGATGGGTAAAGGGAGGGGCGTGGGGGAGGGGGGGGGGGCTGGTCCTACGCACGTTATCGCGGACATCAAAAATTAGTAATAATGCATCACATATACAGTGATTGAAATAATTTGTTTACGTTTCACGGAAATTTCCGAAGTAAAAGGACAGTGCATGGCTGGACCTGTTCATAATGCCACTGTCTGCAGAGTTGTCGTTGTGATCATTTTTTATTGAATAAGCTTTGCTCCCTTCTGCGGTGGACTTCTCTAACCGACAGAGTTTTATTTCAATCGAGGATCCTAGACAACGCTTTCCGGACTCAGCTTTCAAACCAGAGTTCTCAATGAGTTTCAATAATCCTTATTAAGTACCCTTAAGAGCTTCAAGGGATGAATGCTTACCGTTAATGGGTATTTGAATTCGTTCCTTATTTGCAAGAAAACTCATGGTTCCTACAGCTTTTGGATCTACATAATATATCATTCCTACTAATTTGAAAATTTGCTCATTATCACTGTCTGCCATTGCACCTGACATCCCCACGCGTGTTAGCTTCACAAAAATAAGAGCTGATTGGTTGAAAAATGCAGACGTCACGGAAGTCGTTTCCCAGCTCGGGATCGCAGACGATAGTTTCTTGGCGGGTGAGACACACAAGAGCCGACAAAGGCGTCTACTCTACCAGGCTAGGTCATTAGGAAAAATAATAACGACTAGTCCTCTAAGGCATTTTAAAAAAGTTCTTTTGAACTTCCATCAATTATTTTTACCAAAATTTGTCTTCAGTTGAAACTTACCACCTATTTAAACCAAAATAGTTAGTTAAAAATCACGAATATCGCATAAAGTATTTTAAAGTTCATGTACTGTACGACAAGCAAACCATTCAGAATTTTGTTCCGCTTGAAAAACGTCTTTCCTACGGATAATTTATTGATCCCTGCGAGCGTTAGGCTTTTTTACAAAATGCTTTTGCTTCCCTACTAAAATGCTCCACCTTATTGCTCCATTTTTCCCACTAAAATGCTCGGTTTCCCCAAAAAAGTCACTAAAATGCTCGGATTATGCTCATTATACAAACGGTTTTTTTAAATTAATTTCAAAGTTTACACTTACAAAAACGTGCAAGTGTTGCAAGTAACAACGACAACGTGTACAAGTTCATAAATACAGCCAAAAAAACCAGCTGTATTAGGTTTTTTGTGAATTTTGAATTTTAGTCTTAATTTTGTTTAAAAAAGCAGGAGCTCGTGGGGCATGGGCTCCTGAAAAAAGTTAATTTCTATTTTATTTTCTCGGAAAAATTAATTTTCCGGGGAAAATGCCACTAAAATGCTCGAATAATGCTCAATGCTCGAAAAAATGCTAGCATAATGTGCAAAAGCCTAGCGAGCGTGTGCCCTGTGCTTTGTGGTTTTGGTTCTAAAGTTTTTTCTGATTGGTTATTTCACTCTAGCCAATCATAAGCAAGCAACGCA
This sequence comes from Porites evermanni, assembly GCA_942486025.1. NCBI lineage: Eukaryota > Metazoa > Cnidaria > Anthozoa > Scleractinia > Poritidae > Porites > Porites evermanni. The sequence continues at coordinate 57,455 of CALNXI010002657.1, read as the reverse complement.
AGTGCATGAAACTTTTTGGTGAGGCGTTATAGTGTTTTCACACACGTGGCCAGCATCTATGCAAATTAATTGGAACAAAAGAAAGCTTTTGCATAAGAAAGGAGTTCAACTTCCACAGGACTGGTTTGGGACACCAACATGGCCGCCGTTTCATTGTTTTGGGTCACCAATATGGCCGCCGTGACGTCATGTGAAAACACTCTATAACCCGGGCATAAGTCAGACTCATAAAGTATCTTGCAAAGAAAAGTTATAGGCAGGAACTCGTCTTTTAGGTACTTTGGCAAGGCATAAAAAAAGGCAGGTGCTGCGTAAGTAAGAACAGAGCGTATACAAGCAGTGTAAAAGGTGGACATATCATACCGAGGAACTCTTGATCTTTTTAACTGCACTAAAAAATACAGACGCTTTGACGCTTTCTTGATTAGGTCACTAATATGTTCGTTCCACGTAAGGTTGCTCGATATGGTTAGACCTAGTAGTTTCGCACTAGTCACTCTCTCTAGTTCTTTATCGTATACTACAATAGGCGCAAACTGGGGCTCGTTCTTTGCAAAAGATATTCTGAGTTCCTTACACTTTTCGCTATTGAGTTTGACTCTATTCTGCATAGACCACTCCGCGACCTTATCTGCGATATCCTGGGCATAACTGCGGTTGCCCTTGGCAAAGACTTCTGATGCCGTCGTATCGTCAACGTACTTCCATGCATTAGCTAAATCATCAACATCTAAGTCGTTTATAAGTACAAGAAACAGCCATGGGCCTAATTTTTTTCCCTGAGGGACTCTGGAGGGCACTGAACCCCACTCTGAGTAACAGCCCTTACGTAGTTTGATTCTCTGGGAACGATCAGAAAGGAAATCTATGATCCAATTGACAATTCTTGTAGGCAGATTCAACCTGCACAATTTCTCTACGAGTATTCTATGAGCTATAAGGTCAAACGCTTTTTTATAGTCAAAGAGAATAGCTCAAACTGTAGCCCCGTTGCCATCGGTTTCCTTGGACCAGTTGTGAAGCATGTGTATCAGCGCCTGGGTTGTTGAGGAATTGGGAACAGCTCCATATTGGCTTGGGTCGAGCACATCCAGAACTGCAGGCTTTACGTAATCGAGAATTACGCACTCCTCTGCAACTTTCGATAGACATGGAGTAAGGTAGAGGAGACACATCCGCGAACTTCCAGATCTTCGGAAGAGACTGCTCACTCAAAGAGAGGTTGATGATTCTGCTGATTGGAAGGGACAAACATTCAGAATACTCCTTGAGCATACAGTTTGGTATCTCGTCAGGACCACAAGCCTTGGGAGGGTTTAGCGCAGTCAATCTTTTACAGATAGTACATCTAACCGATTTTTTGAAAACGAACCTAACGAAACTTGCAGTAAAAAAGGGCCAAAAAACAGGTTTTTTGCGCCCGATAAGCTGGAAAATCACACCAGCGAAGGAAAAGGAGAGGAAAAATAGAAAAAGCGAGAAGGAAGAAAGGAGTGGAGAGAAAAGGCAATGGTAGCATTCTTAGCTTTCATATTTGCTACTTCGTACACACCCTCACTCATGTTTCCCTGCAGTGCCCCCAGAGGCCCGGTATATCGGTACATTGGACACATAAGATCAATACAAAGACAAACCTTTTAAAGTTTTCTTTATTTGTTTGCACGGAAAAAACAACGGTGACGCATGGAGTTGTTCAGCTACGGCAACTACGGCGAGTCGGAGTCGGAGTCGTAAGCAGTGTAAGCAGAGTCATAAGAGCGCTTATGACCTAGTGAATATCAAAAAAAAAATAAGCGCGGCGGAATCAGAACAATTCAATTTTCTTCCGACTCCGTCGCTTATGTTCCGCTTATGATCAAGTGAAAACCAGATTTTTGGAGTCGGAAAGAGAAGCGGAAGGATAAACCAATCACGATGCACTCTCCCACGCTTTGTGATTTGTTTAGTTCTTCCGCTTCTGCTTGCGTCTCCGACGACCCAGTTTTCACTTAATCGTAACGACAGAGTCGTAACACGAATCAGAACGCTTTTTTCACTAGATCGTAAAGTTCTACGCTTCTGATTACGACTCCGAGTCCGACTCCGTCGCTAGTGTAAAACCAGCCTTAAAATCGCTTCTCTGGGCCTTTCTCTCGCTTAACAGCTGCTACAATAGCAACCACAAGCTTAGAATTCAGTTTTACAGGGCGTTTCTTTACCCACTCCATTATTTCGTGCACATTTAACACCCGTTTATAATGCTCCACCAAGAGCGGGAACTTGTCAAGTTCTCCAGGAACATCTTCCTTACCCTTCGAAAAAAAGTTGTTAAAGAAGTCAAAGAAAGTGACGTCGACATAGCATCGGATAAGAAACAGAAAGAAATCGTAGTTACGCTAGAGGCGTTTAACCTTTCTTCTGCGTGTGATAAGCCTCAGGCTATGTTTTAGGCTACAGTTGTGATTGATTTATCATTTATTAGAGAATAATAATAGGGGGAGGGTAATTTAAAAGAGAAAGGGGGGAGGGGGTTTTCACTTTCTTCCCCTGAAAAGGAGGGGCTTATTAGAGAGGGTAACCTACGAGCAAGCTCTCCACTTGGGAGATATCGTAAACTTTGCTCGCCCAAATAGGAGAGCTTGTTTGCAGGCTAAGATCTCACGTTTGCCGTTTGCCTTAAACACGATGCTTAATCTCTCTAATAAAGAGCTCGAAAAAGCAGTAAACGAATATCCATCGGCGCTGCCTGGAAAGGGGCCTTAAAATAAGGTAACGTACCAATTTTGAGGGTGATAAGTCCAAAGAAAGCGACAATATTGCTCCATCAAGTCTACACAAAATTGTACAGACTTTTGTATGGTAAGGGGAGGGTAACCAACTTACAGCTTTCCAGGTCAGCACTAGAGGTATCAGTAGAAGTTTTCATTAAAAGGAAATCAATGACTACATGTTGCTAGTGCTTTGTAGAATATTACATTTAAGATAAAGCAATGTCGTATAAACACGATAGTCGGTCATTAGGAAATAAACTTCCTAAAGTTTTTTAGGTAATGAAATTATATTTCAAATTATTACGTTTAAATCAAAGAGAATGTATAAAAGGCTGTCAAGGCAATGATAATTGTGTGTGATAACAAACTAACCGAGAAAAGTCGTAGGATTACCCTTGAATAATTCACCCAATTTGAGGGAATCCGGATTCCAGGATCCGGGGNGCAAACGGTTGTTAGTGAGATATTCATTAAATGAGTGCTTAGAAGGTGGTAGTTTGGAAGCAAGGTTATGTCCAACACTAGCAAAATGCTTATTAAGCACATTTGAGATTTCACTAGGGTCAGTTGAGAGACTACCATCAGGTTTTTTAATAACAGAAATTTGGTTTATTTTCTTCTTGGAGGTAGATATTAGGTTATTAATCCCTTCCCAGGTTGCCTTCATATTATTAAGATTTAGTTCGAAAAAGGAGTTGTAGTAATTCCTTTTACTTAAACGAGTTAACAGTGATAATTTATTACTATTATTATTTTCATTTTATTTCCTTCCTTTGCATTATACTTCCTCGTGTTTTGCTCTGTTAACTAAAAACTGCATTGCTCTCAGCGAATTAGAGTCCAGAACATGTATATGAATTCATTAAAGAACTAACCTTTGGTCTTGTTAAATTTTAGTGCGGGCCCATTGTTTTTGAGCAAGAATCATTTTCCGCTGAAGTTCTAGTTTCAATTGCCGCCACAGTTCATCTTCCTTTCGTTTAAAGCTGAGCTCCATGGCATTCTTTTCCCCTGCGAAAATTTTCGCAAGTTCATGTTTTTGAATTCTCAAACTATCAAGACCTTCTTTGAGGACTTCAATGCTCTGCAGCAGATAAGCTCGCTCAAAAGAGTACTTCAATTCACATTCGTCTTCCACGACTTTGCGCAAGGAGGCTTTGTCCTGCTGAAACCTTTCTGACATCGCAGCTTTTTCTCTCTCAAACGATCCTAACAAGATTTCTTCTTGTTTCCGCAGGAGAGTCAAAAGTTCCCTGTTGTCCGCTATATTAAAGACGTTGTTACAGCAACTGCTTGCAGTTCCATTCGCTGTTGACTTTGTAATGGTGTCAGGGATTTCGTTCTCGTTTCGCAAGCCCAGGTGATGGAATGCATCGCGATGAACGTGTCTAGTGAAAAGGTCGAATGATCTCCTCAGATCACAAAGTTCGTTCCGAAAGAAGTCTTTTTCCTCTGTAAGAACTCTAATAAGCTCGTCTTTAGCTTTAATGATCTCATTATACTCATTCCTCACTCTCTTTTCAAAGTCTTCTTTCTCTTCAGCAAATTCTTTCTCCATTGTCTCTCTCACTTGTTCCAGTTCGTCTTCAAATTCCTCCATTTGTCGCCGCAATATTTCGTCAAATTCTGTTTGACACGAAGATTCTTTGGTGTCTGTAATCTTTTTTCCATTGCTGGCATTTTTATCAGAGTTATCAACCTCTTCTTTGAAACAGGAAAACTTTTCTCTTTTACTCTCTGTCTCATACTTGCTGGATTTGAAACGTTCGCTTTTGTTTTCCATTGAGTTTTTCTTTCACTTTCTCCCTGGGAGGCTATAAATGGCCGAGAAAAAAATTGTATCGAGATTATGCTACCAGCAAAATGCAATTTAGAATAAGCTGTGTTTATAATTCATTTTCCTTTCGCCGGCAAGAGAAGTTCCATTGGAGTTCACTGATTTTAGTAGTGCTTACTTTAAGGATCTTGCGCCAGTAATTATAAACGACAGGTGCGAGATTAGTTTGTTTATAGTTTGTATTCCAAGACTTTTGTTTGAAAACTAAAACTACCTGTATATTATGCAAAGTAATTTGCGTAATACAAGTCGAAACCCCCGACCCCTGGTGGTCTAAGACAATCTCGCTGATAAAAATTTCATAAAGTTTTACTTCGCAAGCGTATCACCCTCATTTGAATTTCTGCTCAATTATTTTGTTTAGTCAGCTTTTTGATGAAAAAGACATCGATTGGTGCAACCAGTCAAGAGTGAACAGAAACTCTTGTTTTTTGATCTTTTCCTACATCGAAAAACTATTTTGGGCTACATTAGTTGCATTTCAGCCCGCTTTTAAGTCAGTTGAGGTCGTTTAAAAACCCCCAAAACTGGCCAATGTCCAATATTTTAATCATATCTGTCGCAACTTAGCAAAAAGCGCCCTTCAACTTGTACCGTACCACACGCTTAAGATGTAGAATTTAGCTTTAAACGTACTAAGTAAACTTTTTATTGGAATGCAACAGTTTTTGGACGGGATTCTTCTAAATTACAACTAAATGAAGCAAAGGTAGAATTCTTCGGCCTATAAGCTTCCAAATTGTGCTGTCTAAATTGCCACTGATTACGACGGTTTCTCAATAAAATAGGCGCAAAGGACGGCGGGATTGTAAATGATGGAGGAACGTCTTCCACCGTGGGAAGCTAGTGGACACGGGATAATCGCGGACGAAATTATTGCAAGCATAGTTGATCTAAAGAAGAACAAGAGAGCCAATTCCGTCCTGTCAAGTCTACTCCCGTACCAGAATGGAAGGCTATAAATGACACCAGTTTTAGTACCCAGCGGTTTTGAGTGAAAACATGGCAGGTACGACGTGTATGGGGGTGTCTATGAAGGCAACTAAAGCGTTTGAAGGATACCGTAAATAAGCCCCTTCATGTAAAAGCCCCTCCAAATATAAGCCCCCTAAAGTCGTATCGTCAAAAACCCTCCGTTAAATCGCCCCTCCAAATATAAGTCCCGGCCCCGTACTTGGAAATAGCCCTCAAATACAAAGTAAAACAAAGCAAGGCTAGCCCAATTGATTTTGAAACGCAAATTTCCATACGCAGATAAGCCTCTCCGAATATAAGCCCCTCAAAAAGGGCCTTTGAAGAATATAAGCCCCGGGGCTTATTTTCGAAATTTTACGGTATATATGTGTCGGTAAATTTTCGTCCCCATACAATACCTATCTACTAATAGCCTCGGTGCCCATTGGTGATGAGTTTTGCGGGCTCATAATCCTCAGATGTTATTACATGTAACCTTTCCTTGCGCCTTTCTTTTTCCTATCATAACTTTTCCTGCTTCGCTTATTAAAAAGAAAACGACTAAAATCAAACCTTTAATTTGCTCTGAATATTATGCTGATAAATAAATGAATAAATAAAGTAAGAAACATTTTTTTTTCTTTTATTAAGGCTCGAAAAAGCAAATACCCGTCGTTCGATAGGTTATCATTAGATTTTCCCAATTTATAAGATGGTGCATATGAACAGTTTCAACTTTCAGGAGAATTCGAACCTGTATGTTTAGCCTGCGAGCAAGCTCGACTCCATTTCGAGTGCGACTGTTGCGTAACAAGGCTGGCTGTTCTTCACTTGCACATCTTCTTTTGTGTCCCACTCGCGCGCGACTTTTCGCAATGAGCTTCCTCGCAGGCTACTGTTACGGGCGCCCAACGACTTTTTCTGTAAAACAACTGTTCGAAGGAGCAATATTGTCTAGAAATTTGTTGAGCTCAAGAAAGGCTAAAAATTCTGGACAACTGCCAGTCCTATTCGTATAAGGTATTCGGAGTTTACAACGATTTTCACATTTTTTTTTACCAACATATTGCAATCATTATTAGAAAGGTCTCCTGAGAATTTCCATATAAAGTACGACTACTCCATGTCCTCTATTTTTCGATCAGTCGACCCATCATGGTAGCTAACAGTTTCAGGTGAGACGAAAAAGCCTCCAAAAACTTTCGAGACGACCAAAATTCCCATAAGATACTCCTGACTTAATTGGAACCATTCGGTCGTTGCATTTGGTGCCTCTGTACTGTATATCCTCAATCAAATTCACATGACGTTACAATGTTACCTATCAAACCCGCAACGG